>JAQQAE010000548.1:5771-15854 GCA_029823295.1 Pseudamia nigra
CATGCAGTTATATCAAATCAAACACATTCATTCTGTTGTGCCCAATGCCAGACTCTTTTGAAGGACAGTTGTGGAATAAGTATAAAATCCACCATCTTTTTGGTAGTAAGCAGATGTCAAATGGTGTGTATAAACTCAAAATGTTTTTGGTAAATGTGCTCATCAATTTGAATGGTGCTTCTCAAACCCTCACAACTCTGCCACAAAGCCTTGCTATCAGCTCTAATGCCAGTTAGACTAGCTCCTGCTGGTCCTACAGTGTGAAGTTGCTGCCAGGCTGAGCCACCAATTGCCCATCTGCTCCATCAGGGAGAATTCTCACTCCATCTATTTGACTTGTTTTGAGCTTGGCTGTGAAAAGCTCATTAACTTTGTAAAGTGAGATATAAAGACAGATAAAAACACTGCATCCAGGAAGAGACATGTTAAAGAGGACACAGACAGATGTGAAGCGCAGTGCTTACATATTTAAAAGATGAAACACCAGACGGAAGGAAAAATGTGAATAGTCTTTGTCGCTACAGACATCGACAGATTGAATATGAATAAATAAGAAGTAGTCAATGTCCCACTTCTTTTTATGGGTACTTGAAATATTCACTACAATTACCAGCAGAGATTGACTTTCGGTGACCGCCTTACAACCAACATATGACCCTTAAAATCGAGACACGCCCATTTCCTGTCGTTTTGCATATATCTCAGAGATTTTGTGTGTGTGGGCGTGTCCGCGTGCATGTTGGCATTTATGTGCATGTTCATATGTATGTGTGTGTGTTGATATTTATGAAACCTTCTCTGCCCAGTCATACCGTGGGAGTTAGCAGGTCATCTTCCCTTGCCATTAATCACTGCCGACAGCTTATACGTTCCTAATCTGCATGTGAAAGAACTGTGTGTGCGCGTATCAGAGAGAGAGAGAGAGAGTGAGAGAGCGTGCATGTGTTAGTATGTGCATTTGACTGCGGACAGTTGCAACTGTCCTCAAAGATCCCCCCGTGGCTGTTTATTGAATTAGCATTGGCCTTTGAGACATGCAGCATGAATGCATCAGCGGTGGGATTTGTTTAGCAGCTACAACTTTTGTCATTGTCTATTCATTAGCTAAATTCTGCATGAGGCTGATTGTGCAATAACAAGTCCAGATGTATAAAACTCTAACTCATGGTTAATAAAGCATAAAATGAGTTTGTGAATAGTTTTAATGGTCTAAGGATCCATGAATCCACATGTACATGTATGACATGCTGTAAATGCAAGCTCTTATTTTTTTTTTTTGCTTCCCTATTTATCAGCCATTTATTATTGCTCCTGCAGTTTAATTCATATTTAGAATAGGGATACCTCAAGGCATGAAATGTGAGAAAAACAAAATTAAAAACAGCTGAGCTAAGCTTGAAACATGAAACTAAAAACATGGAAACACAACAAAGTTAACGTGACAATATCTAAGTGATGACTAGGACAAAAAAGTTAACAGAGAAAGATCTTAACATTTTGACAGTTGGACAGAGGAAGGGCCGTGTCATACATTTGCATTTTACAATGATGAAACAAACTGTCTGTCTTTTCTTTTGTCTGCTCATCTATCTCCCTGGACAGAAGCAGGAATGTCAGAGCTTTTTCTTTTCTTTTCTGTAGGTTCACTGCAGCCTGTTGCTTTACTGGAACATGTGGGATTTGGGTCTCATTGAATAATAGTGTTTTTTTTTTTCACTCTCACTCTCCTCACCCAGACATGAAAGGGACAAGTTTCGTTATTTGCATTTTTACGCCTGAGTGTATTTTTCAAGTGGGAATAGAAATTCAGTGAGCGGTGTTGAGTCCCAGTGCTGCTGTGTCCTGGAGTGCATCAGTCTGCCTTTTCATCTTCACCCTACCCTAACTGCTTTTCTTTAGCTATACCCTCAGTTCCTCCCTTCCTCTCTGTACCCTTTACTCTGTATTGCCTTTTTCCCGTTCGTTACATTTCTCTCTTTTTATTTCTCTTAAACGCCACACATTGCATTAGATTTTTGTCATAACTTCTGTGTTGTTTGTTTTATACTAAATTGTTGCTGGTGCCTTACTTTACGTTCTCTTTTTCATTTCAATTAAAATATAAAGTATGAGTGATTTCTGTTTCTGCACATTTTCCACACTGGCCAGTTCTTTATCTTCTGCAATATTTTTCGCTACTCAACACTTACTCACTCTTTTTCTGTTTGGCTTTGCAGCTTTCCAGATAGTTTTTCCATTGCCACGAGAGTTAGGCTTGTGTTATGAACATCTGCAGGGATTCTCAAATTGCACCATGGCAATGTGGTAGACAGACTGACAGTGTTTTCATCTCCCTTCTTTCGTACCAACACTGTTGTCTTGAATGCCTCGGTTGAAATTGTGAAAACAGCACTCTTTCGTGTCAGATGGGGTAAAAGAAAGAAAGGTGTATGGTGTATGTCAATGCATGGTTTCCTGAGTGCTGCATAAGAAAGGTACAGAAACCATTTCTGCTGTTCTGCATGTCAGTGGTAAAGAGAGGGTGCTGAGGAGGAGACTGTGCTCAGGAAAACAATATTGCAATAACCCCAGACAGTAATGTGTGTTTATGTCTGCTTCTCTACGCAAGTGTGTATGTGCTCACGTAAGAATAAATCTTTGCCGCTGCACATTGGTTGTAGCGGAGGTGATTGGCAAACAGCAGTACTATTAGTGGGTGATTACATCTCAGTCTCTTATTACACACCAGCAGCTCCTTAACATGGTAAAAGGCTGCTTTGCTTGACAACTCGTAAATCTGACACTAGGCCTGCATGCTGGGTGCACTCACACATAATAGCACAATATGTTGCTGCCACATGAACCCCTGTAAATGATGTTGTTTTGATGATTATTTTGTGTGAACTCCAGTTAAAACCTAAGATGTAAGCCTTGAAACTTCACAGGGGCAACAAAGGAATGCAGTTGTGTACTATGAAACACTTGCACTCCAGTCTGTTGGTAGGTGTTTGGACACACCTTCTGCTTCAGTGTTCAGTATTTCTTTGTTTTTATTATTTTTTATCATTGTACATTGACAGTGAAGACTGGGTAAGAGCAGGTATGAATTATGCAGTAAAGAGTTTTAAACAACCCAGAACCTGTTTTATATTTTAAATTGTCTGAAGTAGCCAAACTTAGCTTTGATGACAGCTTTGCACACTCATGGCATTCTGTCATCACATTCATGAGGTAGTCACTTGCAGCGCGTTTCACTTCATGGGAAGAGTTTTTTTTCCTGCTATTTCTTGCCCCTTAATGTGCTTTAGACCATTAGTTTTCTTGTTCAGATGAAGGGCGGATACACAGCATAGACTGTGACCCATTGGTTTCTGAATGGGCGTTTTGAGGCTAATCATATTGTCACTACCTAGATGACATTTTGGAGCCAAAAACAGGACGTAGCCATATTTGGATGTATGGCGGCTGAGCTACAGGACTGTAGTATTTCAGGGGTCTTATGGGTAATCTAATGCTAACCACTAGCTTACTGACATGGTAAAATTTCACCAAGCATTGTCAAACAAAGTCATATTACAGTGTCGTTAGTGTAAACACTTACCCACAACTACAGCTGAGCGTATCCCAGGTAAAACTATACTCTACTATGAAGAGCTGACTAAGTGCGACTCAATCAGTGGGGTCAACTTACTGTACCATAGTGACCTGTCAATCAAACCCCAGCACAGAAGTGATTTGTCGGACTAATTGCCATAATATCTTAATAATGGAGCAAAAAGCTGGAGTCCTTGTTCACTGTTCTGTAGTCAATATCCCTAGTAGTGCTACTACAACTGCTATGCAAATTCATATTAGGCATGAAACAGTCAACTAAGACAGAGAAAAGAGAAAAGACAGTCATTACTTTAGGAAATGGCCAGTCAATTGCAAAGATCTCCATATTTTTAAATTTGTCTTGAAGTGCAGTCGCTATTTCAAATGTTATGATGAAATTGTCTCTTATGAGGATTGTCCGAGGAGAGGAGGACCAGGAGCTACCTCTGCGGCAGAGGATAAGTTTATTAGAATTACCAGCCTCAGAAACGGGCAATTAAAATCACCTCTGACCGAATTTGACAGTTTGACAGTTTTTGTGTCTACACTTGGGACACATTCAACATTGTTGAGATTTTTTGGGCTGAACAACCTTCAGTATTTTCATATTAATAATCCAATGTTGAAAACATCAAGAAAAGGCACTGAAGGATAAGGGTGTGTCCAAACTTTAGACTGGTAGTATACACATAAGATTACTAATTAACACATAAATCATATAAGCACTGATTTTATTATTACTTATTAGAGTTCACGGGGGGCATAGGCCAGCCTCCACAACGCTGCAACTCAGAGCACAGATGGGACATCACATTCATTTTTAAACTAGCTGAGCGTTTGCTATGTGTGCACTGGAACTCATTATGTTGACTTAGTGTTGCAGAAATATGACAACTGCCTGACTAGGTGAAACACAAGTGTGGTGCAGTGCTGTGTTTCCATTTGCAATATTTACTGCACTGTTTAGATGCCTGTTTGCTGCAAAGCCATTCTGTTAAAGTAAATTATTAAACCGTTCTGGATGTCTCTGCAGTGACTTATGAACCTGGTGAAGTCCTGCTCTTGCCCTTTGTGATATGAAGGAAAGATTGTGTGACATGATGTCATTCCATCGGTGCAGTCACAGCCAGATGCAGGCTGTCATTAATAGGATCACCCTCATGTAGTGTCAATTGCAAAGGGGGAAAAGGTCAAAAAAACTAATGGCGATGGGAGAGAGGTGAGAGAGAGAAAAAAAGGAAAAGTCGTTAAAATCCGGCAGAAAGTGTGGGTGATGAAAAAGACTCTAAAATGCCAAAGAAGTCAAAGAGTAGTATGCCAATTAATCTCCCCTCGTCACATTAAATCACAAGTCATGAAATCTTTAGCAATACTGTATATTAATTTCCTTTTTACCATACAAACTTGGGCTTTACAATGCATACAATGCACTTTGGTCCTAGTTAAATGTCGTTAATGTACTAAATTTATCTTGAAATGGTCTCTGTAATCCCTTATTCATCATTTTTATTTTGCAACTAACAGTAAAGGTGCAGGGATACGTACAGGTATATTCAGTCAGGTTGGTGACCAAGAGACTTTGGAGCTTTCATCAATAAATATACTTGTTATATTTGCTTGATCTGCTTTTGTAAGATTTTGTGAGCATGTGCTGTGAACTGTAGTACTACAGTACATTGATATAATTTCAGTTTCACAGTTAAATCTAAACACATTTACTGTAATGCATTGCTTCAAGTAAGTTTTACACTTAGCCAAATACAAAAATGTACAGTAATTTTGTTTTTTCCTGTCTTCTATTGCCTTTGGTCCCTTACCTTTTCTTTTTCTGCTGCAGGTGTGATACCAGAGCGTCAGTTTGGTGGAACTCAATTTGTTTGCAGTGTGGTCGCTTCTCACGTTAGCCACCAGCCTTCCACCAGCTTCAGCTTCATCTGGATCGCTCCACCACCTGGCACCGGTTGTGTCAACTTTCTGTAAGTGTATGTCTTAGTGTGTTCTGTGCTGAGCAGAATGTAAGTGAGGGAGAGGCTTTCATAGCCACCGCTGACCTGGCATGGTGCATATGGAAGTCAAAAACTTTAACAGTGAGATCTGGTCATGTATTGTGGCCGTTTATTGATATTTGAGTGAACCTGAGAGAGCCAGCTGACATCATGGGTGGTGTAATCTGTTTCAAAGCCACATGTGTAAAAGGCCATCCTGTCAGACAAAGAGTGCGTGATGAGAGGTTAAACCGTGGACAGGAACAACACATGTACAGTATGTGTGCACATGCACGTTCTAAATACCTTGTTTGACATGGCCCGTGCAGTGACAAGTGTGAAGGTGTGTGTTTACCCCGCTGAGAATTAGAGGAAAGATCCTCATCCTCTCACTGAATGGGAGTTGTCCCTTGCTCTCTGGAAAATATGTGCGTGGTTGACAAGTTCCTCCCATTCCCCTGGGTTGAGTGTTACGCTGACATGTACGCTCTGTGATAGAAAGACTCCAAGTCTCATGGTATTGTTAACTCTAAGAGGTATAGAGAACCATAAAATGTACTTTTATTCAGAAATACCTGGCAAGAGGTGAAGAGCTTTGTAAGTTAAATGAACTCAGGTAGGAGCTGAGTGGCCTTTATAAATTTTAAAAAATTCCTCACTTGTTCCTTTCTCCCCTTTTCATTCCTCTTTAGTCTGTCCTCTCTTGCGCTTCATCATCTTTTTCATCACTGAGTGTTGGAAACACCCTCTGTCTGCCTTTCCCTCTAGTTTTTTGGCTGGTGATTTACAGCCGTATGTTGATAATCTGTCAAAATGCAATTAGCAGCTGTTGCTGGAGAAGTGTACAGGAAAGGGAGTATTCAAATAACTCAGCCCGATGCAAAGTCACAGTACTATTACTTATCAAGATTTTATATAAACATATTGAAATATTGTAAAATTTGATAAGGGCAAGTACAGCACAGTCTATTTAAAACTGAGGTTTTCAACCAAAAAGTTATCATACAATGGTAAATCTGTACTAAATAAATCAAGCTCCTTGTCTGTCTGTTATTATTATTCAGGCTTTTAACGGACTTGGAAGACATTGCAAATTGCACATCAGTGGTTCCCAAAAACCACAACTAAATTAAACACTTTAGCAGTACTCACAAAAATCTCTCAACAAATTCCTGCAGGGACACAATAGATTATCAGACAGAGACTTTTATAGAGAGCCTGACAAAAAGGATTCAGCCGGAGAATTTGCTGAAGTGGAGATGCCATTTAGACAATATCCACAGAGCCGAACAGACTTACTGCTGTTTTTGTCTGCCAGAAAACACATTTACTGTTGAGCGTGTGTCAGCTTACGAGGATTGTGTGTTTCCTCTGTATTTGGGTTTGTGCGTCCCTGAATTTGCTGTGTGTTTGTGTCAGAGTGTAAACCATGGAGCAGCCGTTTGCCAGTGCTGATGACAGTGGGGCTGGCAGGGGGCCACAACAGTATGACAATAGGGGCCCCTGCGGCTCACCTTATCAAAGTCAGCCAGTCACACTCCAGCTGGCTGGAGACTGTTCATTCAGAAACACACACACAAACAAATAGACATACCGTACGCACTTGCTGCACCCAGTTCGAGTTCATAGCTCCTGTCTGCATCAGTGTAGCCTCACCTCAAAAGCCGCCTTCAGAGTTCAGTGATCTGACTCAGGAGGAAATTCAACAGGCATGACCACTGTGACTGAAAGACCACACTGGATGGAATCTCAGTTTTTACCTCTGACTTTGTAAGTGTTGCTACAGTACTTTTAGACTATTAAATTAAAAACACAGATTGTATAAAGAAGTGGAAGATGTATCCATGATGCCACCCATTAATTTTTGAAATGCTGTTTTGAAGCAAACAAGTGCTTCACAAAAACGAGAAAGGCAAAGGTTCTTTCAGAAAGTAAAAACTGTACATATTCACTACATGTTAAGTGAAATATTTTAAGCATTTTTTATTATTTTTAGAATTATAGCCTACAAGAACGTAGAAAAAACAGATCTCAAAATTATTTCAGAGCTGAGTACATTATTATTTATGCAGCATAAATAGCATGAATCTCTCAGTACAAACAACCACAAACATGCAGAAGCTGGATCAATTGACAGCTGACATTCATTGTCATAGTCCACAAGGAGGAGAAGCCACAGCAGATGATCACTGACGAGGATGTCGTTCACAGAGCGCTGGATCAGAGCAGATTCAGGAAAGTGTGGCAAGAAAAGGTGAAGAAACAACAGGGATGACCACAAGGAGGTGACTGAAGCTGGAGTCAGGAGGCACCGCACACGCACAGTGTCTATGAAGTGGATGACAAGTGTCCCATCACTAGAGTCCAGTCACTTCTGAACCTGAGACAATATCAGAACCGTCTTACCTGGATTAAGGAGAAAAAGAACTGGATCATTTCTGAAGTCTTATTTTCAGACGGAAGTACATTTTGCGCTTCGTTTGTAAATCAACAATCTTCTCATTTTTATTTATTTCCTTAGTTTTTGTTCATTTTTGAGCATTTATTTTACTATATTGGTTAAGCTTGTTCATTTCCTAGATTATTTTGTTCATGTTCTAGATTGTTTACATGTGTTTTGTCTTAATGTTGTGCATTTGATAGTAATTTTTTTTCTTCTTTTTGAGGTGTAATGACAGTATAACAGTTTTTAGTATACCCCATAGCAGGTGACTACTCTCTTGTAACTGTCGCTGCTGTTTTAAAGTTGTCAACCCTCTGGGGCCCCAAGCAGGTGCCTGGTGACACGCAGCGCCTCTGTCTATAATCATCAAAATGACTACAAGGAGGTCTTGAAATATTTCAGTTTATGTGCAATGAAAATATGAAGCTTTCACTTTTTGAATTAAATTTCAGAAAAATAATTCTTGTGATGCACCTGCAGTTTTCATTTTAGCCGTCACTAGGTTTGCTTTTTGTGCCAGAAGTTTATTATCAGGAGGGTAGAATCAGGGAAGTATGAGGGCTTAGCTTAACTTATTGACACAGTAAAACATTTATTTAACAAAATGATTTGGCAGTTTTTTTCCCCCACAAGTACGGCTATAACAAAAAAGGACTCAATAAACAGAAGCTCTAACAGTCTGACTTAGTTTGTGAGGAAGGTTGATCACACCTACTAGAAAGAAAAAAACATTATGCTTATTGAAGGCCCCGAATGAAGCAAATATATGTCCATAATGACTTGAGGAAAAGAATGACTTATTATTTCAACATGCTTTTTTAATCAGTATGTCAGTCACTTGTATACTTTCAAACTGGCTTAAATGTCATTGATCCTCAATTAGGAAGTCACTGCAAAATGTCTGTTTATTTACTAATCAATTATCCTAATCAAACAAGTTACAAAGTTACAAAAGGTAAAAAAAAATTGTGTTATATGTTAGCAAAATCATATTTATCTCATCTAACATCCTGCCCTTCCCTGCAGTGTCCCAGTTGTGATTGATGTGAAGGCCATTCCCACAATGTACACCTCAAGCCGCGTCCATGAGTGTTTAAATTAAAGTCACAGACATCGCATGTCCTTCACAGAACTAGAGCTGGTCTGCCTGTACATTAATATGGGCCCTGTGAGCAGTTTTATGGGCTATATTGTGGGAGTGTTCCTGGTAACTGATCACTAGCAGGAGTGTGATGGAGTGCAGTGACATAGGCATCCCAAAGAACTCATTTTCAAGGTGGCTGTAAATTGCCACCTAAAGAGAAGTGGAGGCCTTGGAGGAGAGGAGAAAGGAGGAGGAGCGTGGGGTAGGAAACCTGGGTTTCATTCTCTCGTGAGTTTTTCACATTTTTTACCTTTTCTGTAAGTATGTTTAGTGCGATCAGTTAATCAATCAGTTATCCATACTCTGACTCTGTGGCACGAGATCAGGAGCAATATTTTTTTTTTGCACTTAAAACACAAACTATTTCATGATTCTATGACCAGGATTGGGACAAAATATCAGTACTGGAACAGAGCTGCAACAATTAATCAATGAGTCAGATATATCAACTATTGAATTATTTGGTACCTCGTTTGAAAACTGATTTATTTACTTCATTTATTTATTACCGGTATATTGAAAAATGCTCTGGTTTTCTTTACCAAATATCTATGTTTTTTTGAAAGTACATAAACATTGTTATCTTGTAAACATAGAATCTGTATTGAACCATCATCACAGGTGATATAAACATAGCAGTATGAGTTATTCTATGATTCACACCCCTATTCAGTAGTGTGTAAAAAAATAAAAAAAAAGCTGTGCCCCATATTTTATTCATCTTTCACAGAAATGACACAACAACAGTGTGCTGAGTACTTTGCTGTGCTTAGTGGTGAGAATGGTTAAGAGCTTCCTTTGGTGAATGCAAAAGTGTGTCTTTCTTTCTTTGCTTTTATTCTGCTTCACTTATGGCTCGAAGGCAATCAGTGCTGTGTGTCTCAGTGAATGTGATTCTTCTATTGTGCAGGGGTGTTCACTGTATGTGAAGTAAGTGT
>JAQQAE010000548.1:15954-32198 GCA_029823295.1 Pseudamia nigra
GGCAATCAGTGCTGTGTGTCTCAGTGAATGTGATTCTTCTATTGTGCAGGGGTGTTCACTGTATGTGAAGTAAGTGTGGGTCCCATTCATGTGTTTTGAGCAGTCGTACTTTTTGTAGCTTCCTTGTGTGCCTCGCACAGCTACTGGGTTGAAGATTGCTTTAATTACCGAACGTGTGCCCCACTCTCTGTTTCCCTGAGGACAAGGATATCTAAGGATCTATTAACACATGTTCACTAAGTCGTTGCATCCTGTGCATGTTCACTATCAGTCAAAACTTTGAAAACACCTCTTTTTTCAGTGTCTGTAAAATGTCACTTTTTGGGGCTGGTAATTTTAATAAAATTGTCCTCTGCAGCACTTGGTCTTTCCTGTGACGGAACTCAGGGGAGCCACTTTGATCATACTGGTTTTGTTGTCTGTATTTATGGAAATATTACATGTTGTTAAGATTTTTTTTGACTGATCTTAAAGACATTTCTTAAAGTAATGATGGGCTGCCTTAAGGATGCAGTCTAAGATGTTGAGAAACTAGCTAGTAGCAGTATAACCGATTAGACAGGTGACCTGCCAGTCAACACGGCTTACAATAGTAATAGTACTGTAAGTAAGTAAAGTTTTATCTATATACTGTAGCACTTTTCAAGATAAAAATCACAAACTGCTTTGCAACCAAATGCTAAAAAAACAATAAAACACAATAAGAAACATAAAATCACAACAAAATCATAAAAGACTAAGTCATCCAAATTCAGTTTTAAAATGATGTGTTATACAGTAGCTGCTTTTTGAAAGAGTTCACCTAGTCCACAGATGTCAAGTTGAAGGGGAAGGAGTTCCACAGTTTGGTGCCACAGTTTCAAATGCTCTGTCACCTTTAGTTTTCAGCCTTGTCTGCAGCAAAACCATCAGACCCTGATCAGACGACCTCAGGGTCCTGTTGGAGACATACAAGTTTAAAAGCTCATAAATACAGTATATGACGGTGCTTGTCCATGCAGGGCTCTGAAAGTCAGAACCAGCATCTTAACTGGACCCTGAAATGGATGGGGAGCCAATGCAATGAAATTAAAAGCGGGGTGACATGAGCATGTTTACAAGACCTTGTCAGAAGCCTTGCAGCAACGTTCTGGACGAGCTGCAAATGATCCATGGAGATAGCTATTACAGCCAATAGCTACTTCAGAGCTACCAACAGTAATTCATCTAACCACAGGATGACTGAGGAGAGAGAGCCTGCATTTCAGAATCCTTCAATATCTGCTACAGGTAAAAAAAAAGAACAGACATACAGTACTAGTTTGACAACTGTGAGGCTATGAGCCAATCTGACCATCAGGTCACCTGTTTAATTATTTATAATGCTCCGTGACAAACAATTGGCTTCTAGCTAGTTTCCCAACATTGTCGAATCCACCTTTAACTGTTGCCATAATATGGATTTGTACAGTAGTTGTAATAGCACAGTAAGACAGGGCACAAATTAACACCTGATGGGTGACGAGCACATGAATCTAATGAGAATGCCATGAGTGTACAAAGCTGTCATTAAAGCTGAACGTTGCTACCTTGGACAATCAAAAATATAAAACATCTTTTGGGTTGTTTTGTTTATAACACAATTCCAATCAGTATTGATGGACAATGTTGAATAATAATAATTTAAATAAATAAAAACACTGAAGGAGAAGGCGTGTCCAACCTTTTGACTGGTAGTGTACATGTGAATATGAATGTATGAATGTAAGCAACCACTTTCATAATCGCTCTCAAGCTCTACTATCATCAGTTCCTTGGTGAAATCCTAGTAAAAGCCATATATAGGAAAGAAATAGATTGTGGAAGGGCATGTTGGCTTTAAAACACACTGTTGTTTTGTCTTGTTAGTTGTAACTGAAAACGAATGGTTGCTGTGCTACGCGCCTAGTGTTGCTGAGTTGTGGATACTGCCATCTGTTCAACAAAGGCAAGTTTGTGTGAGCGTAAATTGTGAAACACAACCAATTACACAACAATGTACACAAATCAATGATAAAGAAATATATCATATTGTACATCATATACAATATATTACACAATGCTGATTACAAAAACAGCATTGATATATGTATAATAACATGCAGGAAGTGTAATTTTTTTCTGAAAATGTCATGTACCACAGTAATTATTTATTGGAACAGTGACACATATGGACGTCAGTGTGTTTTTAAAGACACTCAAAGCACTTTTGTGTATGTGTCATCTCGGCTTTCTGTGAGACTGGGTATAAATGCATTATGCCTGCTTTTTGCCGTTTTTAACTGTTATTGCCTTAACTTTCTTAATGTGCTTTACAGAGCAGGATCAGGACAAACGAATGTATGAGTTTCACACAAGTTAAACAACAAAAAATATAATATATTTGCAACAGATAAAACAGAAAAATCTTTAAAAAAAACATGTACTGTAAAATTAGTAACAGACTTGTCTAGCAGTGTATCCATTATTGCAGTATTGCTGTGTGATAATGTCACTGATATATTTGCAACATACTGTGACATGATTTTTCCAGATACCAATGTCTACAAATTAATGAGTAGCTTTAAAAAATGCCTGACCTCCATGGTCAGTAGCAGAGTCCCCATGAAGCCCTAAACAGCACCTGCACAATTTAGGATGCCCCACTACATGCCTGAGAATTATGCTGTATACTAATGCAGTTATATGGCATCAGTGTGTCATGTGGCTGATTTAGTTCACCACTTTGGGTGTTGTGGATGGAACAAACTCCAATTGGCAACAACTTGCAGCCACATTTTTGTCCTTATCACATTTTAAATGAGGCTTTAATGTTAATGAGTGCATGGATGATAAAGATATTTTTACATTAACTAGAAGGTAGAGGTCAGAGGTGAATCATCTTGAAGACAGCTGACCTATTTCACCCATGTGCTCATTTCTCCTGGTGTTAGTCCACGCCATTGATTTCCTATTATTCATGGCAATCTCTAAGTCAGTTTTAACATAAAATCACTTCTTAATGAGCTCCCTCATTATTAAATCTGTACCATGGCCTGTGGCTGTGTGACAGATTCAGTGTAGACATTGCACCAGAGAACATGAGTGATTGGTTCACGTTAATGGCATTTTGGCATTGTAGATACAGAAATATGGAGTGGAAATATGAAGGATGACAGAGCACATAAATTTGACCAACTTTTTTCCCTTATAAACCGACCAAAGCTGCAAATCTGACAGAGTCCATCCATATAATTCCAATTTTCATATATCACACATTCATGTGAAAGACTGCAAGTCTTATATCTCTCGGATTCTTGCATTTAACCTTTCTCAAACTTTTAAAATGTGTGCATTTCTCAAAATCTAACTGTAAATTGTAACCCTTTTTGGGCAATACATTCCCATATAAATCCTGGTCTCCTGTTGCTGTTTACCCTGAAGGTCCCTGCATCCATACTATTGTCGATGTGGTCTTATTTCCCAGGGGAAGGGTCCTAACCCCAGCAATTATATACACACAACTGTGTACACAGAGACACACACACGTGTACACACTTATGTGCAGCATATTACACATCACTACTCTGATCAATACTGCCTCAAATTGTCCACATCATATCATTACAGCTCCAACATCACACACTTTCCTCAGGAGGTCACTGTCCCAGCTGCTGGAACAGTGACCTTCTTATCAATTCTAGATGAAATAGAGCATGGAGACTGAAACAAGAAAAGCATTTCATTCTAAATGCAGCAAAATGAGCCATGCTCATGGGACAGGGGGCTGCTCCAGATGTATTTCTAGTGACCTGATTGGTTCCTATTCTGCGATGTCCGTTCCTGCAAATATGCTTCATTCTGACAAGATAAATAACAGGCATGACTCATTGAAAGGATTCATCTCTATGTTGTTGACTCTTGGTAAATATCATGGCTTGCCTTGACCACGTGGAAAAATTAAGAGTGGGGGGCTGGATGATATTTTACGATTTTCATTTCTTTGTGGTAGTAGTTTCGAAATAAAAGGACACATTATTATTGCCACAATACTGTGCTCGTGTCATGTTCAGATTTGTTTTCTCCTCTCCATGCTAGTCCAAAGTATTGTTGTGTTCTTAATCCCTTAATTATTGCTCCCTAATAGTAGTCAAGGTCAATTGCTTCTCTCCTTGCTGTAGACCGAGCAATAATCATGTTTCTTCTGACTGCTTTCAGAGCCATAAGTCTCTGTGACCCTGCGCTAACAAGCAGGTAATTTGCCAAACAACTCCCAAACCTCTCCTCTGAGGAGCATCATTAAATTTGCATGTTTTCCAAGAGCCTTTTTTCAATAAATTAATTTAGCTGCAGTGGGAGGGAGGGAGTAATGTGATTCTACAAAGTCAGGCATCACTACTCTTATTCTGATGGCTACAGCACATCAGTGTTTGGTCTGGAAATAGGTCTCCTTTCCATTTCATCAAAGTTCTTGATAAGATAACTATTGTAATGGGCGGATTTTGCCTTTTTTTTTAACTTGGTACGGTACCTCTTTCTGTTTGTTGCTGCTTTTTTTCATTGTGTTGCCATAACCACAGCTGTTCCTCAACATGGAAGATAAATCAACCAATTAGGGTGTATTATTTTAAGGGCCAGGTCCAAATGCACCAAATCAATGCTGGCGACCGGAACTGCAGGCCACTGATACTCCTCATATTAATCTTGATTACTAAAAGCCCAGTCCAGTCAGCTGGGAGAGAGAATGAGCTTTTAATTGGGATTTGAGGAGGGTGGGATGGGATAGTTGTCTAATAAGAGAAGAAGAACAAAGCAACCTGTGTGTTACTAAAATTCACATTGAGTCTTATGCAGATGGTTGCATAGGCAAAATAGTTGTGATGGTGTTTAGTTTGTTTGGTACATATTCCAGCCTTTAAGATAGTAGTACTTATATTTAACTACTGCATATGAATACGGCTCCAGGGTAAGTCAGTCATTTACTCTCCCCACTGCGCGTGTGTGTATGGTTAGCAGGGAGCTGTCAAACGTCTCCTGGGGGATACTTATGGCCGGCAGCAACATGTAATCTAACATGGAAGACATGCTTGGTAATTACACACTCCAGGCCCATTTGAGAGCTCTTTGAGTGGCAGCCTGTCCGTGTACATACATGTTAAAGCCTCCTATATGGCTGCGAGTGTCATTGCATGAGTGTGTGTGGACTGAATCTCTGCTCAAATGCCTCTGTTTGACAGTAGATTGTGGACTTTGAAAGACAAGGCCATCTAACCCCCATTCTATTCCCTCTGACCAAAATCCTCATCTCCCTTCCCCCACTATTTATTTATTTCTCCCTCAATCCTTCTCTTAGGTCTACTCTTTTTTTTCTTCATCCTCCTCAATCCCTCTTTCTCCGCTCTCTCCCACTTGGATTTGCTCCTTGCGACTAATGAGAGGGGAGACGATGACACTTATTTTCACAAGATGAATGATCCCTCATTTGAATCAGTGCAGGGAGAAAGGGAAAAAACACCAACACATTTAGGGCCCTTAATTGCTTTTTTCCCCCCAAAGAAAGTCAAATTAACATTTAGATGTTCAATAAATGTTTTGTGTGTATCCATGCCATATTGTGTGTGAGTGTGTGTGGATGGAGATGGTAATGAAAGACACACGCTGAGGAATCACTGGAGTGTGGCGGCAGGACAGACGCTGGCGTCGCGCAGCACTGATCACACACTCTCCAGCTCAAACTAAATGCCCTCTCCTGGCTATTGTTTTAATGGCACACAAGTTATTAAGTCACACAAAGTCAGGCGTATACACACAGTCAAGGGAAAAAAAAATCTTTTCAGTTTCTAATCAAATGCATGTGTATTTATTGAAGGAATAGAAATTACCATCATTAGAAACACATTGGTGCTCTACTCAAGCACAATTATCTGGCATTTACGATTTCTTATTAGTTTTATTATGGGGGGGAGTTAGAATTTTAATTAGTTTAATCAGCTTTTAGTGGTATTTACCATTTTGTCATCCTTAAAGGAGACATATTGTGCATTTTCTGGCATAATGTTTAAAGTTTCTGGACCCTAAAGATGATACTGTATAAATATGGTTATAAGCTTCAAAATCCCCCTCAGTGCTGTTTTACTTCATTAATTTCTTCCACCTTCTCTGAACCTTGGCTGAAAAAAGCCTGTTTGGGTCCCTCCCTGTCTCTCTTTCTGATTGGTTGTTTGTTTTTCTGAGTGATAGTGCAGTTGGACCAATCCAAGTTTGTGGGGTGTGCCTTATGCAAAACAGACAAGACACCAGTAGGGACTGGTGTGAAGTGAACCAGCTGAAAGCTAACCTGAGTCCAGGTGGGTGGGGCCTAGGCCCGAGGCTGAGGTGATTGACAGGAGATGTGACATCACATCTGAGGGAGAAGGCAAGTTGTACTATTGTGTACTATTTGTCCACAAGCTGACTGTTTTGATACTGCAACGTTATTTTAGGGCTCATGTTTTATCATGTTAAAAAGTACAGAAACGTGACTTTTCATGATGTGTCTCCTTTACAGTGTGTTAAATTAAGCTCTATAAAAACAGGCTTTACATGGCATTCAGAGGTATTACATTGGTATTTATTAGGTCTTAATCACCACAAACAAAGTATCTAATTAGATTTATCCATGTTTTCAATTCCTTTTTGTGAATGTGGAACATGTTCTCCACTAGCTATATACAATTTTGTCAGGACCTGCAGAGTGGGTGTTTTGGACATGCAAAAGGGAAATCATTTTCCAACACAGGGTAAAAGTCTGACAGAAGGCAAGACAATCACCGCAGTTACAGTTTTATTAGGTTCAGTCATAAAACTATTTAGCAATGGTTGCAGAAAGGGTGAGAGAAAGGTTACACCAAAAATGAAAAAACGTATGAAACAGGAAACAAACCCTTGTCGCCTGGCGTGCCATCATAACCACCCCATCCTCCTACTCCTTTCTAAAGAGTGTACCCATCTAATAACGTCACCTGGCTGATATCGTCAATCTCCAACATGCAGTATTCCAGCATTGGTGAGAATGTTAAACGTGGTACCGATGCTACTGTGTGCATATGTTGTAGACACCAAAAAGTGGTATAAAGGTGGTATTTGATGCCTTGAGAATGCGAATGGGCAGGAATATGAGTGAGATTATTCTGTCTGAAAGTCCACATTCCTGGTCCAAAGCTTTAACCTAAGAACACATATGGAATTGCTTAGTGAACAAAAAAGTGTTAAACAACCCAAAACATGTTTTATATTTTAGGTTGTCTGAAATAGCCACATTTACCTTTGATGATAACTTTGCATTCTCTCATCAGATTCACAAAGTAGTCATCCAGAACGGTTTTCAAGTCATAGGAGTATGTTATGGTTCACTTCCCGGTTAAGTTACATATGTGATGATTCCATTCCCAGATACCTATGCCCAAGCCTGATTGCTAAGCTGCCCAGATAAATCCCCGTAACTAAACCCTGTGTGTGTAGGACTTGAGTTATGTTTTATACTAGGTGTGGTTTTGCCCTATCCTATCGGAAGAGGCAGATGTATGTTTACAATATTCACCAACCAAGACTGAATCTGGATTCCGATGAGCCTGGCCAACAGCCTCCATCTCTAGCAATCTGCCTCGTCCTTCCAGTGTCTGGATCACCCCTTGCCCTAGGGGACGCTGGGTGATATAGTTCAGCGTTTTTTAAGGTGAATATTTACAAACAGTGTCAGCGTGCGATTTAAAAGTTTGACGCCTTGTTCCACAGAGCAGTGGCTCAGGTCTGTCAGCTCTGCTTCCTCTGGGAACTGCTCTCAGTGTGTCTCTGAGTCCTCAATTCTGAATCTGTGTCTCAATCCTCTGAGTTCTAAAGCTGTGTTCTCAATCCATACTCTCCTGTGTCTGCGTTCCTGCGTTCACACAGCTGTTTAAATTAACTCCGTTCCAAACAGCTGCCTGCAATGCGGGCTAATGACAGAGAGCTTACAAACCACACCCACATCCACATCCCCATATGTGTGTCAGTAGTTTTCCCTGAATTAAAAACCTACGCCTATGGAAACTTTGCATCGTAACACGTGTCTTGTGAAGAATTAAGTTGTGCCATTTCTTGTCTTCTTAATGTGTTTCAGAGCATCAGTTGTCTTGTGCAGAGGAAGGGTGGGTACAAAGTCAGTAGGCTTTTTAGTGCTAGTGTACAAATCCATAATTTGGAAAGAAACACTCAGTTAAGTAAAGAGAAGAGAGAATTCATCATTGCTTTAAGAAATCAAGGTCAGTTCAATCCAGAAAATATCAAGCACTTTGAATGTGTCCCTCTGTGTATTCGCCAAAACAATGAGATGCTATTTGAGGTGCTGTAAATTGGAAGACCCATTGGGGATGCAGTCAGAGTTTTTGAGATATTGTTAGAGTGACCATCAATTGTTAACATCTTTTCTCTTTACCTAAGTTTTTCTTGTCATAATATGTGTTTGTACAGTAATTGTAGTAGCACTAACATAGCTATCAAATCTATATCCACCCTTCCTCTGCACAAAAGGTCTTAAAACATTACATTTAACTGTCTGATACCTGTAGATGCACTGGCACATGTGCTTGTTCGTAAAACTCCCATGTTGTTTGGCACTTCACAGAATCTGTTTAGTGAAGCTGGGCCGAGGCTGTTTTGTAAATATTTAAGGGCCTTGTTCCTACATTGCCACCCACTGTTTCGTTACGCACCATCTTTTATTCATAAATACCAAACTCAAATTAGTTTTCACCCAATTCTGAAATATGAGCGTAATTAAGTATGTTTTCTGCACAGGCACAAGAGCTCTTTACTAATGAATGAGGTGCCTATTCATTATTTATGATTTGAGATGAACGAGTAAATGCCTTGGCACGCATAAAAGGCCTGAGCATGGTGGGCCATGGCGAGGCAGAGATTGTGTGATGTGAGGCAAAATCTAGCAAAAAGACAGAGAAAGACTGAGGAAAGACGAAGCAGGTCAAGGAGAGTATCAGAAGCATGGGCTTGGCCTGATTGAATCACAGTAAAAGTGGCCATAAAATTTTTATTAATTTCCTCCTCTCCTGTCTACTCCTCTCCTCTCCTCTGTTTCTCCTTATCCTCCTTCTCTTGTGTGTCATCTGGGTGTGGCACAGTGCATAGAAAACTGAATCGCTTTGATGGAAGTTGACATATATTGAAGTTGACACTATGGTGATGTTAGTTGGAACACTACTTTATTAGTTTCCTTTAGATAATAGAAATGTTGCATAATGTCTCAGGATCTTGGGAATACCCTAAACAGAAGACAAGAGAGTTCTTTTATGGGAGTGATCAAGAACAGAGCCCTGTTTCAAAGTGTTCTTCAGACTTTCTCACTGTATGTGGGTGGCACACGCTGTATTTTTCTGTCACTGTGTGTTTCCGCATGAGGTTACTCAACTTTATAAACCACAAATTATGTTCATAATTCATGACAAAGTCAAACTACAGCATTAAAATGTTGTCTCAGTTCCAAACAGCTCTTACTTTCCCGGGTAGACCACCCCTGCAATAGTTTTAAAGGGAAACATGTCTCTTTAGGTGGGGTAGAAGAGGACACTGTCATTTTTAAGACTGTAATGACTTTGTCGTGAGTATTTGCATGTAAAGTCTTTCTATTTCTTAGGAGAGAAAGATTTATTTGCCCTATTTTCCAACCAGCACATTGTTTTAAAGCAGAAAGTGGAGGGCACATTTCTATCTAACCTCACCAAAAATACCCACTTTACACCACAAACCCACACCGCTGATGGTGTGTTGGTATTAACATTAGACAGGCAGGTGGTGCGTTGTTATCTTCTGCACAAAAGCTGCTCCAGTGACAGACAAAAATCTGGTGTTTGGTGTAAAAAATAGACCAATGACTGATACTGTATCTCATAGACGCAGAGCATGTTGGAGACATGTGACCATGTAGAAGTGTTCTTGAAAGACTAGGTTTTTGTCAGTCACTGGCACCGCTGTGTTTTTACATTATATGCATTATTACTTAAAACAACATAGTTTATGCATATTTCTGCAGATTAAAAAAAATAAATATTAGTAATAATAATACTTAGAAGAAGAAAAACAGAAAGAAAAATAAAAACAGGGAGTAATTTAATGAAGTTTTGGTTTAATTTAGGGTTGCCCTTAGGACTGCACCACAGGCATTTTTGTGAAATAATAGTTTAAAGGCATTTATGTTTCAATCACATTTCATTTTGTAAAATGTCTGCTCATATAGAATTTGTCATTAAACACATTTTTTCCTCTCTGAATCTGAAGCCATCTGTGTGACATTCATCTTCATATATTAAGAGAGACAGAGCAGTTCATTTTCTCCTTAGTACTGTTTGTGTGTTAATGCTCCTTTTCTCCTGACTTCTGTGTTTCTCAGAGCCACAGCAACTCATCGAGGGCAGATCATTTTCAAGGATGCTCTGGCCCAGCAGCTCTGTGAGCAAGGAGGTGAGTAGCAGGACAAAGCACACAGCCCTTCTACCAACCTGTGACATGAACACAGACGCATACTGTATACAGACACTTATATTCATTCATGAGTACTGTAGATACATATATGTTAAAGCCCATATATACATCCCATATTGTCGTATTTCTTCCCATTACTGTCCATCATTTCCACACATTGTGGCAATATAGATGACAGAGTATGGTTGAGATGCTGCTGCTTCTTCATGACATTGGAATTGCAGCACATTCTGGCTGTCTCTCCGCCTAATGATGCAGCCCCAGCCAGAGATATTTGGATGTCCTATATTGCCAGCTTAATTTCAGCTTATGCTAAACTCAGCTTTTTTTTCCTGCTCCCTCTTTTTCTCTCTCTCTCTCTCTCCCTCTCTCTCTCTCTCTGCCGGAGATTTGCGCTTTATGGCCGACACATCTTACATCCACTTTCGGTGACAGCCATAAGTAGCTATTGACAGACAGCGCAGTCCCATTCGGCATGCTGAGTGTTTATAATTGCTTGTTTACAGGGAAAAACCTTCTCCTCACTCAAGAACTCCTCCTTGTAAATCAAATTTGACTTTAATAGTGAAAGTGGCTGAAAGTAAACTACCCGCTGCTGGGGTCTGAGTAGCTGTGGAAAATAGCTGTGAATTATCTTTTCATTTTAACTGGATTTCAGACTGGTTTTGTGGACTCGCTCATTACAAGTGTGTCCCTTAGCAGGTCATTCGAGGCACTACCAATGGTCCCAGCTCTTTGCCAGGCACATAGTGCTCAATTTAATGGCCCCATGCCATTTGGAAAACATGGTGCACATAGCCCTCAGCCAGGCCTGGAAGAGTGACAGAGTAACAACGCCTCTCCTCTCTGTATCTTTGCCCGAGAGCTCATCGTCTCACCACCACTGACACACTGCCCCAGTCTTCAAACAAAATATACACAGCCAACAATGGTCTTATTGTGGTTTAGGGCCAAGGCCACACAGTGTCACACTGATGCCCACTCCACTGGCAGCTCATCAGCTCAACTCTTGTTGACTGTTTTTTTTTTTGCATTTTTGCCACATGACACCAGGTACCATGTGTCAGGATGCTAAGTTGTAGTGAGCCGAGGTTGTGCTTAACGTGACATTGGGTCATGCAGATTGCATATACTGTATCATCATATTGCTGCACAGGACACCAAGTTAGCAAGGACTAGTCCAAAACATTTAAGTTTTCCAGAAGGCTCTGTCTTGATAAATTGTCTACAGATTTTAAGTATAAAAAACTACATGAGGTTTGGCTATAAAAACAGGTAAAAACAGGACTAATGCTGTAATAGGATTTTGTTGAACTTAAACATTTTTCTGTGTCTTTCTCTTTCAATATACTCCCCTTCTGCATCATCACACTGCTGGTCTTCCACTGATCTAAGCAGCGTAGTAGATCTTCTTCAGAACCTCTGTTGTTATTTTCTTGACTTCTGACACCATCTCAAAACATGTTTGACACAAATTTGATCTCAGGAAAGAGGAAAAGGTCACGTGTTGCTAGATCAGATGAATAGACAGTTCATATTTGCATGCAAAATTTACCAAACTGTCTCTTTATCAATGGAAACCATTTTTGCTATGATTCTTATGAGGACTTGTTGGTCATTTTGAATGATTTGTTCAATTTGTGGAATGTTTTCAGATGTTTTTGATGTGCATTAGCACCCAGAGTGTTCACTGACTTGGGCATTCTCTGCCTTAACTAAATGTTTTGTGCCATTCTCACATACATGACATGCGGTGTTCCACATACACCTCAGTTAATGTACGTATGAAAAGATTTGATCACTGTTTTGTTCAGTTTCACCCAAAATTTCAAGTTAATGCACTGCTCAACTTTTAAGGTAGGCATTTTCCAAGACCTCAGCATAATTCATGCACTTCAGTCAGTAGTTAACAGTGAACTAAAGACATCGCTTATTGGAAACTTACGGCAGCTGTGTGTGAATACCCGACCTTTAGCCCTGTGATTTTATCCTCATAAGCACAGTCTCAGTATGTAATAGCCATACCTTGTATTTTCCCCTGAAAAAAGCAATATGATTTTATTATACTTATCCTCCAAAAATTGACAAACATTGGTTTTGTGATCCCATGTCTATGTCTTCTGCATCTGCATACCTGACATGTCTATGCAATAGTTTAAAAGTAGCTGAGCAAACTTCTTCAAACTTGTCATGGTTATGAATCGCTTAAAGATCTCCATCCTGTCAACATTTGGGATAGGTGGAGCTCCTGCTTGTTGCATGGTGCTAAGAACAAGAAATGACCCGATGGATTGAAAGTGTCAAACTGATTTACTTGAAACTTGCCATTATTGACCGTCCTATCATCCATTGGTATAGGTGGAGCTGCTACATGTACTGTAAGAAGAAAAATTGCTGAAAATTCGACTATTTTGTTACTGTCTTTTTCAGCAGAGGCATTGTGATCGTGAGATCAAACATCCTCTAGTTTTATTTATCATGAAGGTCACTCATGAAGGCATAAGTGATGGTAAAGTAAACAGTATGTTTATACTGCACTGCCATATCAGCCAGCCATGGTGAGGCTGCCCTGTACTGATAGTGGAAAAGCAATGTAAAGCAGTGGAAACAGAGAATTACACACTACTGCTGAGAGCAAACCAGCTCAAAGAGGGAGGGAGCAAGCTGTGAATAACAGGAAACAGTAAAACTAGTGCTTAAGTAATATTAAAATGTCATTTTCAGGGAAAATGTACTAGTGTGATAAGTGTGATAGAAATGGAATGCAGAGTATAAACAATTTATGCCAATTATGACAGTTTCTGTCCTATCAGTGAAGGACAGATGGTAATGAGAGACTTCAAGAGCAGAAATTGCAAATAGTTTTAAAGGTACAGAGGTAATTACATGCTATTTAAAAAGAAAAGGTGCTGAAGTGCTCTCATATGTACAGTAAGAGCATTTTCTTTGATTGCCAATAATGTAATAGTGTTTAGTTATTCAAACTATGCAAAAAGAGAAGTGAACATGCCGTGGGCAAGAAAAGGTGAAGCAAAACCAAGGAGGGAGGGACCAGAAATCGCAGCGATTATTTATGGTCTCTTGCGGTTTATTCAAGCAGAGACAGGATTCGTTCACCTCAACATAGTAAGAATTTATCTTTAACACTAAAACCTACAACTTCAAAACAGCTACGCAGAGTTAAAAGATAAGATACTGTAGTAATAAAGTATAGTGTGTATGCTTTAAAATTTAATTCCAAGAACGATTTTGACATAAAAAAACAGCATTCTCTTCTAGCCAAATTACATTATTATTGTGTTTAGGCAGAGCAATACAGCACTGTAGAAAAACTGCTTAATGTTTGAAAATATCTTCTTAAATATTTTTTGTCTCAGGTCACTCAACAAGGCAAAGCTTACCAGCAGATGAGGCAGGCCTGCAGACTCAAATAAACTACAATCCCAAATTCATTTCAAGAGAATAAAGGATGCTCTGAGCAAAGTTATTTAAAATCAAGTACCGTATTAGCATTCAAAGTGGAATGAACGATACTGGGGCAACTCAAGTCACCGCACAAGTTCATATGCTTAAGACTCAAGCTCTGAAGGGCTAGAGAAATTAAAGCTATCTGGAGCAGGGTTATGATCCATGGTAGAGAGGGAGGTAAAGGAGGAAGAGACAAAGGAACGAGTAGAGGAAAAGAAGCTGAGGAGTGAAGACTTTGTGAACAAATGGAAAGATTATTGGAGGAACTAGGAAAAAGGTGACGGTGGTGAATGAAAGCTCAGAATTTTAAAGAGATGGACGGAGATAGAGATTGTTAAATTCTTAAGTATGCAAGAAATTTAATGACACGGAGCAGTATATAAGTATAAGCCTTTAACTCACTTAAAACATCTGACATGCAGCACTTTGCTTCTCACTGACAGAAGGTCTCTCTGCAAGTTCACAGAGACAGGTGTTTGTTTAAATGTTTCCACTCTGGTGCCCCTAAAAGCCTGCTGAGACATAAGCAGAGGATGGATTTAGTGTGTGCGTACATGGGTATCTGTCTCCCAGTGTTGGGGGATGCCTGGTTCCAGACACAGCTCTCCCCTTTCTTCTCTCATAGTTCCTTCTGCTGTGCCAGCACTCTTCCTCACCACATCCCTTCATTTTACCCCCAGTTCATCCCTCCAACTTCCCTTCCATTTGCTTTGATCTGCACCCAGTATTTTCCCATTGCTTTTCCAAACAACCAGCACAGAAAAAAATCAAATATTTAGTTCTTATGAGTGGATCCAGAAAATAAAACCACTGGCAGTCAGACAAATACTGCTGCACAGATGAAAAGCACAGCACAAAAATGCAGTTTGCCAAAATGTTTGGATAGGCTGCTGGTTCTTTAAACCATGACATGGCAAAATGCAGATTACCGTCTGAGTTTTAAATGACAAAGAGTATAGGAAGAGACAAGCAAGAGGATGAGACAGAAGTGCATTTCCTCTCCTACTGAGCAGCCATAAAAAGACTTATTAAGGCCAGATGAGAAATGGTGGGGAATGAAGAGAGGTAGTGTTGGGCCAGAGAAGGGTGTTCTGTGCTCAAGGGTGGGGTGGTTGTGGGTGGTGAAGAGCACAGCAGGTCGTCCATCAGCTCTATCTCCTGACAGCAGGGCCAGCAGTCCCTGCTTTCAGCCCAGCGTTGCCAGCTCCTCTCATTTCCACCGAGGGAATAAATCAGGTCTTTATGGGCCTGGCCGAGCACTCTGCACCCCAGATGGATTATTAAAGGGACATATAACTCAAAGAGGCCGCTCCTCCCTGAGGGACGCCTGATCATAGCGCAAAAGAGGCGGGGACGGGTGGCCTCCCTCTCCCGCCTCCTCATCACCCACAGGGTCTGCCTGGCGGTCTGCTTGCCTGGCTGAGCGCCCGTTTGCCTGCCATCCCTCATCACTCAGCAGCAAGAAACCTTGAGACCTCACTCATCTATATGTCTTCCCTCTTGCATCCAAACGGTCTCCTCTGCCCTCGGTTATCACTGTCTCTGACAGGAATTTAGCTTTATGTTCATATAAAATATCTGATTTTAAGATTACTATGTCAGAAAAAAAGTATTATTTAAACAGTCTTAAAAATTCAAAATTTTCCACTCTTGCATAATATTATCCTCAAAACAATATCAGTAGGAATTTACAATTAGATGGTTTGATTAGATCACATACATTGTTTTTCCCTTTACTTCAAACACTTGATAATCCTTGATGTTATTTTTTGAAGAACATAAGTGATGTCTCACGCTCAGATGAGGCTCAGTTTCAAACAAAAAATAATCAGATTAATCCTGAAGTCTCACAAGACATGTTTAAAATGACATTGAGAAGAAAAACACCAAGCCCATCTGTGTATCCTGGAACTGGAATCTCCACTTATGAATATCTAAATCTTACACATTACATCACCATTTGATGTACTGTATACTCACATTATATCCTATATCTGTGGTCAAATTTGACATTTGTAAATATTAATATACATATACAGTGGTGCCTCGGATAACAACCGCTTCTGACAACAACAAATAACAACGAAAAAAACTGCAAAAAATCTGAACCTCATAACAACGAATTACCCGGACAACAACGCCCAGGTCATGTCTGCGTCACTTCCGGGTCTCGAGAATGACCTGGAAGTCAGAGCGCTAGCGCTAGCTAGGCGGCTGTGAAACAAGACTGCCTCACCATCGGCATCTATGAATCAGCTCAACTCCTT
>JAQQAE010000549.1:0-32186 GCA_029823295.1 Pseudamia nigra
AAATACTACACAAAATGAACAAATAACTGGACAAAATAAGCAAAAATATGATGAAAAATGAACAAATGAATCAAAAAACTGACTATTTTCCAAAATAAATTAACAAAATGAACAAATGTGACCAAAATAATTTTAAAAAGCCAAAATAATCCTTAAAATGAACAAAAACTGGACAAATGAATTTTTTAAAATGAGCAAAAGTGACTAAAACTATGAAAATTATCAAAATTTTTTTTAAATGACTAAAACCAACCAAGAAGCCCACCAAACGAACGAAAACTGGACAGGATAATCAATAAAATGACTAAAATAATCCAATCATGAACAAAACAACCCAGAAAATGAGCAAACACTGGACAAAATTGTCAATACCTGTAATCATAGTCCAAATGAACAAAAAGTGACAAAAATAATTCAAAAAATGACCATAACATTCCCCAAAAGACGCAAAAATGATGGATCTCATAAAAATGGAACATACTGTAAATGTTTCAGACCTGATAAATTCAAATGTAAGACTTTTGAAGGCTTGTATTTGAACGGAGGACGTCTTCAGGACCTGTACGTGCCCCGTCCTCCTCACCCACCAGCAGCCCAACACCGTGGACTATACATAGACCACAGTTCAATGTGCTGTACAGTAGTGAGGTTCGGGCTTTAGATCCGGTGCAGTACACTTAAGTCAGGGTTAAAGCTGCTTCAGCGGATTACCCAATTACATTAAAAAAAACAGCTGTCAGTCATAATTTAGAGGCATCAAAGCACGGCCGTCCAGGATGGAATTCTGTGACTCATTCGGCCAAAAATGGTTCCGTTCCAGGAAGGCGACACGCTGAACGTCTACGCGACAAATCCCTGGAAGCACAGGAGGGGAGTCGGGCAGGATTTGGTTCAATTATGACAGCAAGTGTCGACTTAGGAGTTTGGTCACGCTGCTTTGGCGACAGACCGGATATTAATTGCCCAAAACTGGTCTCAAAGTGTTGTTTCCCAGCAGCTTGGTGTGTGTATGCATGTGTGTGTGTGCGCAGCAGTAAACACCTCGGTACTGACCTGGGAGGACGGGCCGCAGCCCAAACGGGCCTCTGGTGGGGGAGATGCCTCGGACAATGCAGTCGAACAGAAAGCTGATCTGCTCGCTCTCGGCCGACGCCAGCAGAAAGACGCCGGCCCCTGTCGAAAGCAGAGTCCGTTAGTAACACCTCCACAGATGTTCGCAGACGATCCAAATCACAGGAAACCATACGTGAATGAAAATTGCACAAAGGCCACATATTCAACTGACATTTTCTTTTAATTTGATGCCAGCAACACATTTCAAAAGGTTGAGTCAAGGTCATGTTTACCGCAGCTGCATCACTTCTTATTTCAACTAATCTGAGACCAACTATTGTCATTTTTAAAGTGGAATCTTTTCCATCCTCCCTCGATGTGGGATTTCAGCTGCTTGTCTTCCATTTTGAGTTCTCCTTTGCCATATTTTACATGTCATAATGCAGGAAACATTTGCAGTAGTTGACAAGTCAGGGCTGGATCAGGCCAGTTGAGCACCAGGACTCTTAATACGCAGCCACGCTGTTGGAATTTGTGCAGGACATGGGTTGACATTGACTTGTTGAATTAAACAAGGGCATCCCTGAAAAAGATATCATCTATTTACCGTGTTTTCCAGGTGATAAGTCGCTCCGGAATGTTAGTCGCACGAGCCAAAAAATGCATAATGAAGAAGAAAAAACGTGTATTAGTCTCTCTGCAGAACAGGTCGCATTTGTTCGGGGAACGTGCGTCAAACCAGAAGGGAACGTTCGGTGTTAAGCTGATGGCAGGTACGGTTGTTACCGGTAACGTCTACATTTTAAATTGTCAGTAATACAGATGCGGCAGATGAAGGTGCACAAGCCTAGAGCGACGTCTAGCGGCTGCCGGTGTGACAAACACCCTATAGTCAAATTTATTTACTATACAAGTCGCTCCGATGTATTTGTCGCTCCCCTAGCCAGACTATGCAAAAAACCGCAACTTGTAATCCAGAAAATACGGTAGTATAAGGGTTTTCAACCAGTGGTCCACGGCACACTGGTGGTCCGTGAAGGCACTGCAAGTGGTCCCTGGCCTTGTAGTTTCAATGTGTATCCAACACCATCACGGATGGGTTTATAGTAAGGAAAAAGCCAGCGACGGAGGTGGAAGCATGGTGTTTAGACAAAGCTTCGACTTCACAGGAAACAGGGAAACGTAAGAGGAAAAGACCAACAAGAAAACAGTGAGGATGACATTAAATATAGATTTACATTCACTACTGACAAAGGAGGTGACGAGCTGCGACTGTGGTTTGCATATTCTACGTTTGAAGCCATCCTCCTCCTAACCTAATCTCAACACCCGTCTTCATACTGAACATCAGCGCTGCTACTTAGTCATTATGGTGATTCATGGATCCAAATCAGTCCAAAACCCCTGATTTAGTAGTGACTATTCAGCCAAAACCTATTTATGCTGTTCAGTATTAATGTTGTCCTCACAAGTGTGCAAGCTACTAAGCTATGTGCTCTAATGCATCCCCATACCATAACAGCAAGCCAGCTTCTTCAACTCCTCTTCAGCCAGAAGCACAATGTGTCCATGATTTACAATAAGAAAGTAAAATTTAGACTCATCAGACCTCAGGACAGTTTTCCACTTGGCTTCAGTCCATCTTAAATGAGCTTGCGTCCAGAGAAGGTGGCAGCGGGTCGGGTTTATGTACGATTTCCTCTTTACATAGTAGACTTCACGCTGTTTTTTTGCTGATGCCCAAATAAACTGTTCGGTTCATTGTCCCTCAAAGGGAAATTTGTTTTACAGAAGTGATTAAGAGGACATAAGGAACACAAAACAGGCCACAAGCAATTGTAACAAGTTGAGCCACATTTGTGTTTGTGTAAAAAAATCCAAACCATCAATATTGATCATAAATAAAATAAATATAGTGCTAACTGGCTGATTAAGTGGATTAATTGCACCCAAGACAAAGGACAACTTGTATCTAATGCACTTTGACCTTGGTAGCCTGCACCTACAGCAGGCTACCCAGTGTTTCCATCACCTCAATGAAATACGCATTTTGAAAACACTGATTTTATGCCTTGATGCAAACGCCTCAGAGCTTCAGTCTCAAGCTGTAAAAAACATTTTTACTGCAGATTCCATTTATTATTATTATTATTATTATTATTATTAGAGTAATCATTTGAGCTGTAAAACACCGGGAAATTGCTAAAAAGGTGTTTTTAAAGGACAGGATTACATCATCAAATGTCTTGCTTGGTCACGGCCCAAACTTATTTGCTGTTATAAAATATCTTTGAACATCTAAACCAGAAAGTATAACAGTTTAAAAAGCTGGACATGACAACACATGACATACTAGAGGGCACTCCATCTCAGCACGCAGCGTATTTCTGCACCAACCAATCAAAATCTAAAAAGAGCGGGACACGGGAAGAAAAGAGTAAACTTCTCTGCACTATGATGAACAGGAAACTGACTGGGTTTATGATCCAACACTGAAGGTAGCGAACGTCCAGAACATCCACCACAGTTTGAAATGTACTATGTGAAAAGGACATTTTTACTGCACGTGTCACCATGATTCAGCCACAGATTCACGTCCGACTCATTCACGTGATTATTATCAATGTATAGTGAGAACTTTGAAGTGCATCGCGTGTCGGGAGGTCATTGAATTCAAGGCTGTTCTCTGTACCGTACCCCCAAACCCCCGGACTCACCTCACTTAAGCAGACGCTGGCTCCGTCCGTGCCCGAAATCATCAGATCAAATAAAAATCTTACACCACTATTTTGTATCTAAATATACCTCTGCAGCACTATAAACGCTCCATGTCGACACAGGTCTTGAGCTGCCTTCGTGGAGGTCTGCACCCTCCGACTGCTTTCGAATTATTATCAGATCATCGATGGAACCGCATGGATTCTGCGTTACTAGGGCAAACAATTATCGAGTAATAAAATACCGAGCTAAAGGGCTGAACGTGTTCTTTGATGCTCCTTTTGTACCAAATCATGACTAAATTTCATATCAGCTGTTTCAAATGACTGTTTTTACTCTTATTATTTTCAGATCTAGAGGTTTTTCTAGCATCCAAAAGCCAAATACAGTGATATGTCAGTTTACGAGCACATCGGCTTGCGAATGTCTCAGGTTACGAGGAGGAAATCGAGCAGATTTTTGTACCGGCTCACGTGCAAAAAAAATCGGGTTGCAAGTAAAATTGTTCGCGAGTCCTCCGATAGAGAGCACGCGTCTCAACTTCCTCCGACATCAGCTGGCCGAGAAGCTACGAGACTAGCTTTTTTAGATTAAGTTTGCGCTTTACGTTTAGTACTGCAAGTCAAATCTCCGCTTCCCTCCCTCCTCCTCCTCCTCCTACGCCGCCATCAAGCCTCCTCCGCCTGCAGCCGTCTGTCTCCAAGGTGTCAATTATAAATCATTTTTAGAACTAATTTCATGCATTCCTTTTCAGAAATTAATAATAAATAAACATTATTTTCCAGATACCTTACGTACAAGGATGTATGTATGGGTGTTTTCTTGGGTCTTGGAACGGATTAATTGGTTTTACATGTATTCTTATGGGAAAACCAGTCCTGGGTCGCAAGTTTTCCGCTTTACAAGCTCGATCCTGGAACGAATTAATAATAATGAATCAGAATACGAGTCTTTTCTTCTTTATGGCAGTAGGATCACCTGTCCCAAAAGTTAACATAATGGTAGGTGAACAAGGCAAGTTTCAACTAAGCTGGTTGTGGTTTTACTGTGTAAAAACAGAGCGAAGTGAACAGAGAAAGTCACTGGACGAAGCACAGTTATTCTGACCGACTGTCCGAGTCTGTTATTGAAGGAAAAAAACTTAATGATGTAGGTTATGTAAAAAATAAGACATGCTTTATTTAGTAAGTATGAGGATTAACCACAGTTAGCGTTTCACCCCTTCATGCACGGTGCCCATTACACTGGACAGGAACAAGGTGACATTACATTTATAGTAATGAAAAAAGGAAGGCAAAAAGTAAAGCAAAACACAAAAACTCAGCGAGTATTTTGACTTGAAATAAAAGAGAAAAAAAAAATCAGGAAAAAGAGGCAACATAAGAAGCAAAAGGTACAAAATAGTAAGAACAAAATGAATAAAAATGATGCAAAATGAACAAAGAAATCAATAAAATAAACCAAAATAGATTCAAAAAGAGGAAAAATTAACAAAAATAAACAAAGCAAGAAGAAAAATTAACAAAATGAGCAAAAAGTCAAGAAGTTGCTCCAAAAAAGCCCAAAAAATAAGAAACAAATAACAAAATAATCAAGAAAATGAACTGAATTAGATGCAAAAGAAGAAAAATGAACCACGTCGAGACCAAAGTGTGTGGTTCATTTGTTGAAATGGCGCTGAACGACTCAACTCTGTTGTCAATTCCAAAAACGTGTAGCTCTTGAAGGAATCTGATTAAGGCGGCTCAGGGAAATAGCTCCGCGTCATCCTGACCCAGGACAAACCCTGGTATGTGACGCTGCAGCAGGTGAACGAACAAAGTAAAATAAAGAACAGGTGGGAGATGAAGCCGCTGAGGAACAAAAACAAGTTGCCCTTGTGCGACACTAATAAAACCCCGCATCCAAACAAAGTAACGCCTGGTAAGTGGGAAGTGTGACTTAACTCGTCTTCACCGTCTCTTTATTTTTACAGTTGCATCTCATCCAACTCCGGCGACGGGAGACAAACTCACGTGGTCCAAAGTCACCCTTTTTCAAGACATCTGCTGTCGAGTTTGCGAAGCCGACTTAAACTCATAATTGTCTTCATCCTCCGTCAATCTGTCGACGGTTTGAATTTTTTTTTCAATAACTACTCAGTTCATTAAATGTTGAAAAGAGCAGAAAACAGCTTCCACCGCTTCCCAGAGACGCAGCGATGGGAAAATGTTCAACTAATGAGCTTCATAAATGAGTCACTGCTGAATCGTCTGTGGCGATGAACCAATCAAAACATATCACTTGTTTCCTAATTAGGCACGAGAAAATAAGATACGAACGCCGTCGAGTGTGTTTCTCGTCCTTTATTGATTCCCTTATTGACTCCAGATGAATCAAGTAAAATGAAGGATATTTACACAGAACACATCTTCACTCAAGTTTTCTGAGGCGAAAGAAAAAACGAAGGAGGAAGAAAATCTGCTGGGCCTGTGTGATATTAGTGTTATTATGAAACTGGATATTTTCCCTCAGTAACAGATGCTCCGTTTTGAAGCAGTAGAGCAGGGGTGTCCAATCACTGCCACTGAGGGCAGATTTTCCTGCCAGCCACTCACTAACGCAGGTGTTTTCACTGAAGTGCACTCGGTGGGAAGGAATTCAGTTAAATCACCTGCTGAAGAGACTGGTTGGAGGGAAAAAGTGCAGCGTCTCAGCCCTTTGTGGCGATGATTGGCCACTCCTGCATTGTTCAATTTGTGTAGGGAGGTGTTATGGCAAATAATTTAAATTGATACTGATCCCTAAAATAGCTCATTTGAACAGTAGACAGAATTGTTTCACTTTGGTGTAATCTTCTTCTTCTTCTTCTCCTTTCGGCTGCTCCCCTCAGGGGTCGCCACAGCGAAATACCAATGATTCGCATGTTTGCTCTCAGAGTGCACACCTACCTGCGTCCACTCAAATCTCTAAAACTAGACTAGGAGGTGGAACCTTCAGTCACCAGGCTCCTCTCCTGTGGAACCAACTCCCAGTCTGGGTCCGGGAGGCAGATACGCATCCTGAAATCGTTTCCCGGGACATTTCCAGGACGTTGTCATCTGCTACACTATCACGTCATACACTAACACACCCTCCCACCCAACTATGCTCACACTCGCGGACCAATACTAGCAACACTCTTCAACTGAAAGTTACTGTTTTGGTCTCTAAAGGCTCCGTTGGAAAAGAAGCCCTTAGCAGGGTCTGAAAAGTTGCTGAATCTAGTAACACAGTCAAATGGAAACACTGGGTTGCAGGGACATGTAAATTTGACTGGCTGGGAGCATCACGGGGGAAGTGGCATCGGCTAGAAGCAGAGACGCGCTGTGATAGATATGTGCATAACTTTTAACCCTTTTGTGTTCATGTACAAGGCAAAGATTAGCAGAGGCAAGATACTGACACTCTGTACCTTTAAAATTAGACTTAAAACTTTCCGTTTTGACAAAGCGTATAGTCAGAGCTAGGTCAGGTGACCCTTTAGGCTGCTGGGGGACTGTGACGCACCGAGCCTCTCTCTCGCTCCTTCTCTGTCCCTCCCAGCATTAAATACCATATCATCTATACTATCATTCTAATTTTGTGTCTTCCCTGTAGTTCTGTGCGTCCTCCCCCTCCGTTCTCTTTGCCCAACTTTCATATAGATTTGTAGATGTTCCTGATGTGATGTGGTTTGTGGCTCTATCTCTTTTCTTGTCTTTTGTCTCTCCTCTGTCCACGAAACCCAACCGGTCGAGACAGATGGCTGCCTGGTTCTGGTTCAAATAAATGGAATAGCCAAAAACAAATTCATAAAAATCTGCAAACTACTGGTCATTTAAAGTCCGAACATGAAATTCTACATTTTCTATCAACTCAGAACATGGTTATAAAAAACACTTTGACTCTTCCTGGCTTCATTAGAAACAGGATTATTGAGCTGAACACTTAAGGCATCACTGATCATCAAACCAGTGCAGCACAGAGACGTGCAAGTAAATAAAACAGTGGCAGAGTCTTATTTTTCAATCCATGAGATTTTCTTTATGGTCAGTCACACTGTCAACCAAATGAATAAATCAAACGTCTATAATAATTGACAATTATAGCTGACAGTTCAGTTTCTTTGAGGACCAAAACTGAACTTAGTCAACCACAACGCAGTGGCACTTTTTAATCACTACTCCAAAACACACACCTTGCCTTTTTTCTTGCTCATTTCACACATGAAAGTGTTAAGCGATGTCTGTCATTCATCATATAATGAAAACCCAAAGCGGCGGATTAAAAACAGCTAAATAAATCACTCTAAGTCTTTGGCGTCGTGTTTCCAGCTTGATTTGTCCTCTTGTGTTTGTCTCCTCATTAAAGTTTTCACATCTATTCTGAGACGGTTCACCTTGTCAGAAACAAACTGTTATGTATGAAACGGAGCCCGTGTTTGTTCATAACAGCCATTCGAGTAGCCTCATTAATTAAGACATAATGTAAGTCGTCAGTAATGAAGCTCGACACGGTGATGCAGCGCTTAATCACCGTTTCTCCTTAACGACACGCTCGCTGCCCATTAACCCACTTGTTGCGCAGCTATTTAATGGATTAATAATGTGATGAAAATAGTGATATGACGATAAGTACCAGCGATAAGTACCCGACTCCTTGGCAACCTTGACCTGATGCACCTTTGCTGGACGTTTAGTAAACTTGGGCCTAAACATTAAGAGTAATCATGCTAACAGCTTTATGTGGAATACCGGGTCACACCGATAAATATACACAGTGTTTTTGTTATGATATGAACTTTTCTTAAACTGTTTAAACTGCGGCACCGCTAAACATGGATGCAACAGAACACCGGTGTTAGTCGAGGCGTCGAACAGTAGAAATGTAAGGAGAACGTTCTGAACCTGGATCTGTAGCCGACGATGAGGATGATGACACAGAATCCTGAAAAACAGGAGCCGTGTCTGTTTTCTGGAGACACTTTGGTTTTTAAATGTCAAACGTGGACCAAATGCTATCGAGATCAAGCCAAGAACACAATTTGCTGCACTGCCTTGTCCACAAACATGCTTCGGAACACCGAGAACAAATGAAACTAAGAGACGTGGTTTGCTCTGGAGGAAATGGATTCAGGACGATGATAAAAGACCAACGGAGTACATTTTGTCTGAACATTGGGAGGGAAAAAATGAGTAAAAATGACCAAAATAATTAAGAGAATTAGTAAAAAATAAACAGAATACCCAAGAAAGTGAGCAAAAATTAAGAAAATACTCAAGACAATCAAGAAAATTAGTAAAATTGAACAAACTCAAAAAAAGTTTACAGAAATTGTTCACAAAAATAAGCAAAAAAAATTGGTAAGATATACCACTTAATCAAGAAAAATAAAGAAATTAAACAAAGTAACCTAGAAAATGTGCAAAAATTGACCAAATAATCAGAATATTAGGAAAAAAAAAAGTCAAAAAAGTGAGTAAAACTGAACAAAAATGTAGACTTTAGTCTAAATACCTGTTTGGATGCTTGAAAATATGTTGTAAAAATGATAGTTCTGAAGTTTACGTCTGCTGCAATCGTCACTCACTAAAACCCAATCATGCATGGAAAAAAATACTGTCAAATACTGTGAAGCTGTTATAAATGTGAAGAATGTACATTAACTGAGGTGTATGTGGAGAACTGCGTGTCATGTACACGTAGGTTTGAACGGAACAAAAGCGTTAGTGAAGGCAGGGAGGACGTCCAAGACGCTCAACGCCTGGACCCCACAAAAATATCCAACACATTGAACAAGTTGTTGGAAATGAATAAAAGAGACAATTGAGCAAAAATGGTTCCATTCTTCATCAAGACAATGCTGCAGCTCACACCGCACTCTCAGTACAGTAGATTCTGGCCCTAAAACAAACAAGACGTGAATCAGCAAATCCCCCGCCGAACGGCTTCGTACTTTACAAAAAATGTGCATCAAAGAAAAACTCACCAATTCACTTTCAGACCCTAACGATCTTCAAGGTCAAGGGCAAGATCAGGTCATGTGGTATATACGTCGCCAGATCCAGAGTCCTACCGTAGCTCTAAAGGCTAGGTGTGTAGATCCCAAAAGGAGGGTGGGTCACCTGTAACCCTGTAAATGACCCTGTAACCTACCGTATTTTCCAGACTATACGTCGCTCCTGAGTAGATGTCGCACAAGCCAAAAAATGCATAATAAAGAAGAAAAAAACGCATATAAGTCGCACTGGACTATACGTCACATTTTTGGGGGAGATTCATTTTACAAAATCCGACACCAACAACAGACATTTCATCTTGAAAAGCAAGTTATAGCAATAATAGAATAGAACAATCTGAACAGGTGTCTCGTATGTTAATGTGATATGTTAACAGTTATTCACATAACTATAGTGTAAAGAACATAATCTAACAAGTTCATAAACTAATCGCTAAATCCTTTAAATTCTTCATCCTCTGTGTCGCTTTGGAACAACTCCGCCAACTCCGGAGGTAGATGAAGCGCCGCTTCCTCCTCTGCATGGCTGTCGTCAGGCTCAGCATCAGTTCCATTTCCAATTATTCCAGCCTTTCTGAATCTCGACAGGATGGTTTCGTTTGTCACTCAAGTCCATGCCTTGTTGGAAAGTTGCGTGATGCATCCTCCCGGTTGCCGTGAAGCTGTGCTTTCAGTGTGAAAATAACTAACACGTAAAATGTTTTAATATACAAGTCGCACCTGAGCATATGTCACTCCCCTAGCCAGACGATGAAAAAAAGTGTGACGTATAGTCCGGAAAATATGGTAATTAAATGCGCCAATTAGGTCAAGGTCACCATGGGACCCCTCCTCCCCGGGGGATGTACTAACATGTAAAGTTTGGTCACTCTAGGCCTCGGGGTTGTGGAACTATAAGAAGAAATGTCGGTAGGTATGTGACTGTTCTATATCCCCTTTAGGGTCTATGGGCCTCAGCAGGGGGAAAATCAGAGTCACCCGATCTAACACCGTGTGACTTTTCCTTTCGCATCGTATCTAATCTGTGTCAAAGGAACACATTTAGAGACTGTGTGAGAAGTTAAGAAAAAACGACAGAGGCTCTGAGAAACTGTCTAAAGAAGACCTACGCCCAATACCCTACACCCAAAACCCAAAATATTTTGGGTATTGGGTGTTTGTCACACTGACAGCCACTAGGCGTCGCTCTAGGCTTATGTACCTTCATCTGCCACATCTGTATTACTGACAATTTAAAATGTAGACTTTACCGGGAACAACCGTACCTGCCGTCAGCTTGACACCGAACGTGTCGGCGCCCTCACTTACCCGGCGAGGCGAGCCGCGAGCTCTCGCTTCCGGTGAGAAGTGCGCGGCCGCTCGGCCACCTGGCCAAGCACTTGGAGCGCGTTCCCTGAACAAATGCGACCTGTTCTCCAGAGCGACAAATACACATTTTTTCTTCTTCGTTATGCATTTTTGGCTCGTGCAACTAACATTCCGGAGTGACACATCACCCGGAAAATACGGTACAGTGGTACCTCGCATAAAGAACTCTTCTGACAATGTAAAATTCGCAAACCGAAGAAAAAAACTGCAAAAAATGTCCCTCGCACAACAAAAATTAATCGGTTAACGAATAGTCACTTCTGGGTCTTGGCGAAGCTAACAGCCATTAGCCAGGCTAACTCAGGCTAACGGTTAACAGCCAGTAGCCTGTAGTCACTTCTGGGTCTCGGACATGAAAGAGCCGGAAGCTAACAGTCGTTAGCCAAGCTAACAGAGGCTAGCAGCTAACAGCTGTTAGCTTGTGTTATGGACAGGCTGAAGCCATCGGGCAGCGGCGCGTCCGCTCTTGGGGCAGCGGGGCATGTGTCTATTGTGAAACGCCGGAGCGGAACCGACATGCTGCGGGGGATGACGTCCCTGGGTGGGATACTGTGCTCCGGTCTCCACGGTACGGTGGGGAAGGGAGCACGGCTGACAGGCCCGACCTCCGCCGTCTTCACACCACTGGAGCCCGATTCCGGAGCGGGAGGTTCCGGGGCTTTTCTGTCGCAGCTGGTCCCGGAGACAAAACAACAGACGGGGACAGACATCCGAACTACCGCTGGAGTGTTCAGAAAGCTGTTACCCCGGACCTGGGGGCACTTTGAGTGGGTTAAATGAAAAACACACGCTCCGCTGAGCTTCCCCGGTGCCGACCGACTCCCTCCGTCGTGTGAATCCGACTTTAGCACCTGTAAATCGGCCACTTTACGAGACTGTTCCCGGTGTGGAAGCTAGCTAGCATTAGGCGGCTAGCGTCGCTTTCAGCAACAAGGCCAATGTTGGAGCTGTATTAAGCGGACAGTTATGCCTCCAAAGGGCGATTTAAACCTAAGGAAACATAAATAAGAGTGATTTAGTGGCCACACGGACTGGACGGATATGGGGGTATGGGGACCCCGCGTCTGTCACGGCGCCGGGATCGGGAGCAGCTGTCCTCTCCGGTTAGTAGATGCAGCAGCAGCCCGTCGCCTCCGGATAAATCACTACCGTCCTCCTTCAGCACAGTTATGGACGTGTGCAGTGTCCACGCACACACTACGAAGTCATAAGCCAAGGTAAGAATACATTTTAGATCATTTTTAGAACTAATTTCATGTATTCCGTTTCAGATAATTAACATAACTTCCTTTTCAAATAATAATAATGAATAAATGTGCAGGTAGAGGTGTGTAATACATACTTTATGTGGGAGTTTGTCATGGGTCCAGAACAGATTAATTGATTTTACATGTATTTTTATGGAAAAAGCCCCTTCGGATACCGAATCATTCGCTTACCGTACGTGACGCCGGAACGGATTATTTACGTTATGCGAGATACCAGTGTATATGTACGTAAATGTATGGTTTTCTAGTTGTGGCTACTTTGAACGATCGGAAACATAAAACATGTTTTGGGTTTTTTGTTTGCAACATAATTCCATACGTGTTCCATCCCAGTTTGGATGTCTTCATTATTAATGTACAATGTTGAAAATGATCAAAATAAAGACAAACTACTGACAGAGAAGGTGTGTCTAAACACTTGACACGTTAATTCCCACACTCTTCTGTGGTTCACAGGTTGCTAAGTTTCAAAAGGCACCACTCCAACAATTGCAGCAAGTTTATTGAAACAACATTGACTAATTTTCCATTTCTGGTCTGAAAACCAAATGAAGACAGATGGACAAACACACTTTCTGATAACTATATTCCCTGATATTACACACCGAGGGGGAAGAAATGCTAATAAGCAGCTGCAAGTCAGACGTGATCCTTATAAACTTTCCTCTGACAAACCGTTGACAGAGTCGAGGCAGTTAAACAAAACCCGACTGAACAATCCTACAATGTCTCATGACGGCATCTGCACATGGTCATCCTCTTGATAAAGCACACCCGAAGGCTCATTTTTCAATGTTTCATAAAACTCTGTTGAGCGTCCTCATAAAGTGTGTGCCTGAGGGAGGCCAGATGTACGAGCAGAGGGAGGAAAAACACATCCAGACTCGGTTCAGCACACTAATCCTAATGTTGACACTGATGCTCAGTTTGTCAGAGTCGACAGTTGGTGGAGGAGCATTACACAAAGGAAAGGCTGAAATATCTTAATCTAGTGATCAAATGTACCGGGGGATTGACAGAATAAAATATAAGTACATAATATATTTACCAGTCTCAACAGATGCACCGTCAGACATGAACTAAATTAAAATATTCATACGAGGGCTGCTGACTTGTTCTGTATTCATGGGGCATGCCTTCATAAATCACATTCATTTGTCCCTATGTGATAAATTATTCATCAATCTGACGTTGCAGACAACAGCGTGATCAAAACTAATCACAGCACAGGCAGGACAAGTTCTCAACCAAGCAATCCAGAACTTAAAAACAAGCCCTGAGGGGTAAAGAGCTGCAGCCGAAGTTATCAACTGTCTGGACTCCTGGACACAAACTAATCGAAAACTGCACTGCGTGAATAAGAGGAGGTTCAGACCAGGGCTGCACAATTTCAGCCCTGGTCTGCAATTATATAACCACAGTAGACTACAGTTTAAAAAAGGTCCACATTAAGAGTTCAGGGTTATCTAATTGCAGAAATGAAAAAACACCACCTCTGCTATGAGATGGCTTTACTTGCAGGCTTTCTCAAATTGATTTTACTTTGGTTTTATCCTTTTTGGCAATGTTTCAGTTTTTATATTTTCTTTTCATTCCTTGTAGAGGCATTTGTTTCGTCCCTCTTGGACTGGATCAAACAAGTGGTTCAGATTCATAAAGGCCTGTTCACACCTTGCATGAGCATCTGTCCTGACGCATCTGATCAAACCCAATCAACTGTTCGCATGTCTGTTCAGACCTGTTGTTACAGATGCATCTAGAAAAAGCTGCTGCGGCCAATCTATGACTTTTTCCTGGATAAGGAGCTTCAAGCCACAAATACAGACCAATGAAATTCGCGGTCATAACGTCACATTGCACCAACGGAACTGCTCGAATTACGTTGAATCAACGCATGCGCACCGAGTTCTTCAGATCAGCCATGTTGCGCTTCACGCACATACCCTCATCATGGAAAACACACAAGGAAATGCATATAATGATAGCATTTAAGTTAAAAGTGATCGACCTGGCTGTCGAAGAAGGAAATAGAGTTGCAGCAACGTAAGCTTGACATCAATAAATCCATGGTGAGACGGAGACGACAGCGTGAAAAACTGACTCGATGCAAAAAGACGACAAAATGTTTCAGAGGTATGAATATGAAAACGCTCTTGAAGACTTGGTGAACACATAGAGAGCAGACAGTCGAGGTGTTTCCACCGTGCAGATCCGACTGAAAGCAAAAACAATCACCACCCAAAAGAAGATAAAAGACATTGGAGGTGAACCATCTGTATCTAGGATTTATGAGATGAGAAGGCCTGGACGACTGTGTCAGCAACTCCCTCCGGACTACCAGGAGAAAGTTACGAACTTCGGAAAATTCACTTAACGGGACCAGACGACATCATAAATATGGATGAAGTAGCTTTGACATTTGACCTGCCTCTCACTAGGACTGCTAACAAGAAAGGTGAATCATCCGTCACGCTGAAAACAACCGTGAGAGAACGCAGTCGTGCCGCAGGTACTGTTCAGAAAAATAACTTTTATTTTATTAAAAGTTAAAAAAAATTGTCAGGTGTAACATTTTTCCGTGTGAATATCCCATGTTACAACATGAAAATTAGCAGCTTATAGTCAGACAAAACAGTTTTTTTCCTTAAATTTAGGGGGAGCGGCTTACAGGTGCGTTTTATTGGTAGGATTTTATGGTAGGTGGTGGTTGCCATAGTAATCCTCCCCACCTACCCATGTGCCAAGTTTGGGTCCTGGGTCTTTGGAGATACAGAGCTTGGATGGACACCCCACTACATCCTTCAGAGTCTCTCTTACCTGATACGACGCTGTATCAATGAGTTAATCAGCAAGTGCTTCAAGACATGTATTAATTACTACCAGATTATTCAAGCGGTGGATATTGCCTATTTTCCCATGGAGGAAAAAAAAGCGGCAATGGAAGGCGGAGTCAGACAGGTATATGAAGGAACAGCAGCACAGACACACAAAACACTCCTAATACATATCTGTGGACGTTTCAGATATCTCACATTTTCAAATGCATATATTATGGCGTAGATACACTGCCAGTGTTCTCGCCAGCGCATGTCAGTGTGGCAGGCCACTGCGCTGCCAGTTGTAGATACGACCCTGAGATTCGGCTGGCATGCAGTGCTTCCCTGAGCGTAGTGGGCCAAAAATGCAAAGACACAAGCCAGACACGTGCTGTCGAGCAAAATCGCTACATGAAATCTGTGTATAAACACAAAGTTTAGTTTAGTTAGTTTAGTTTCACTCATCCAGGGTGTACCCTGACTTCGCTCAAGTCAGCTGGGATAGGCGCCAGCATCCCCCCCCGAACCTCACGAGGATTAAGGGTTAGAAAATGGCTGGATGGATGGATGGATAGTTTACTTTATTTGGTAGGAACCACATACAAAAGGGACATTGGTCTCTCAAAGACCCTCTGCTTTGCACCAGATTATAGCAATTCTGCTAATTTCCATCTGTAGCCCTGGACACAAAACATTTAAAAGAGATGGAGAAAAGTAAAATACAAAGCTACAAAGATGAGTGTACATTTACATACTTGTAAATTGCAGTAGTGCAACAGTTACATGGTTACAGGAGTAGTAGAGACGTACATAAAGCACGCATACATTCACTCACATTTAATGTACAATACTGTTCGAATAATGCTCATGAGGGTGTGGTACCACAGTGTGTTCCAACACTGCTTTCATGCAGACAGAGAGGGTTTTAATTAATCAAGCAAACTTGGGACCCTCGTCGGAATTAGTTGCACCAACTTTCAAGTCTTGATCAACCTCCACTGGTGCAGAACAGCTTTAAGTTCTTAACCCAAGTCTTGTTCCCTGAAAAAAGCCTTTTTGTGCAACCTTAACTTTTTTTAACCTCTGGCAGTCCCATCGCTCACCTTTGTACCATTCCAAGCTATTCACCGAACTTGAACTGCATGAATTTCAACAAAAAACTGGAAATATTAGGGCGTTCTAAACCTTTGGACCGGTAGTGTGTGTGGAAACGCCCCATTCATCTGGCCAACAATAAAAGATGTGCTAATTTCTGTCTCATCTTACCCAAGATGATGTACTTCAGTTATTTCTGTCAAGTCAAAACACAAAAAAGCAGACAAGTGCGATGCTGCCATTCTGAGGTTTGCTAGAAAAATTCAAACATCCATCACATCTTCTCCAGTGTTTGAAGTGATTAATCGGATCATTGCTGCAGCTCTCCAGCAAAACACTCATAATTTAAACTTCGTCTGCAAATGCGATGACATTGGACGACAGCACAGGCTGATTTATCTGTTGTTCATGTGCTGTTGTAAGAAAGACTCCCTTTCAGCGCATCCACAGTCAAAACTCCTAGAATATTAATGCATTTTTATTTTATTGATCCACTGTTGAAGGACCCTCCATTCTGCGATTAAATCAAAGGCACTCGTGAACGTCTCTCAGCCTGTGATTAATAGGTCTGTTTGAATAAGAGACATGAAAACATCTTGGTCTGTCATGATTTAATGAGCCATTCATCATTGAAGATGCCACCCTGTTTTACTCAACACCGTATTTCTGTCGTGAGATAATTAAAACAGAGGGACTTTGAGATTCTGTGTGCGAAAAAACACTATTACACTCTCTGACGTGATTTTTACGCTCAGTTTCTCTTATTTCATGTCTTCCTGTTCCCTGCTGTCAACGATTCAAATCACTAAAATATTTCCCAACGTACAATGGAAACCGTTGATGTTTCCTAAAACTAAATGCACAGTTTGAACCTCGATTATCTTCATGCTGAGTCGAACCATCTGGCGCATTTCAGAGTCAGTTAAATAACCGGAGCACTTGACTGAACACTTCCAAGTCAAACAGGATGAATAAACTCACAGTATCCGCATCGTGTTCCTCCCTCGAACACAAATCCGTTGGGGACTGGTCCATATCTGCGCAGGTCCGGAAGGTTCCAGTGGCCGACGACGACGGGAGGGACGTCTCGGGCCAGAGCCAGGAGGTTGTTGCACAGGTGAAGAGTCGCAGGTCCGCTTTCCAACTTGGTCCCAGGTAAAACTCCAACGCTGAATCTATGGACTGGGAAAACAGAGACATGGGTAAATGACCAAACAAGTGTCATGTTCTATTTGCCTAAGAGCACGGAAGTCAGAAATGGGAGTCAAGTAAACTCAGATGATCGGGTTCTAACTGCAAAGTTGGAAAAACATGAACACTTGCAGATAAGTGGGCTCGTTGGGATAACACACAGTGTGGACTCTATGCAGTGGCATAATAAAATACCCGTACACTGTATAAACTGAACAGTATGTGTTTGGCAAACATAATGTGAAACAGGATGCCGTCAAACAACAAATCTGCCAGCCAGTTTTGAAATTGACTGATGTTGACCATTTCCCCTGAAGGTCACATCGTATTTGGAATCAGCATAGTCATTTCACTTATATGACATTTTCAACCTCACTATATAAATAGAAATGTATGTAGGCCCACTTCATTCAGGCGGGGGCTAATTACCAGGCGTTACTCGAATTGGTGTGAGAGGCGGCTGTACTGAATGGGTAAGTCGGGTTGGAGGGGTGGCTTTGCCTTGTTCTGAAGTTTAAAGTGCATATGACACAAAAAAATAATTTCTTTGTCATCCTTTATGTCACATCAAAAGCATTTGAACGACATGTGACAGTTGCTCAAGTGCCAACTCACAAACCAGGAATTTACTGATTTTGAATTGATTTACTGATTTTGACTCGTTATCACACCACTGGATACATGTTCATCATTAATCAATGTAAATTACTGTACAGTGGCATGGACCTAAAACTATTTACAATCTGTATTTCAAGGCGTTTGTGGCTTTGAGAGTCTTGACCATCATTCTTATCAATGGACATGTGGTCGAGGGTTCGGGTCAGAGTCGCCGTCACAGAGGTCACTCGACTGTGTCTCGTCCAAATACGACTTGAATCTGTACAGGTTTATACCCAGAATATGGCTGCTGACAGGCGCTGTGTTCTGTTTGTGATGTCATCAATATGGCGCTGGCCTTTGCGATGGATTCTCAGTGAAATCCACAAACTCCTTTTTTCTTCAGCTGTAACAGTTCTGTTTGTGATCAGGGGATGCTTTTTATATGTAATATTGTTTTTAATATGTTGGTTTTTGCATTTGGTGGACTTTTTTGGTTATGTAAAAATCGTGTCATAACTATTGAACCAATAATAATATGCATGTGATTCCAAATTCTAATGGTAGGTTTTCATGGTCAAAGAATCCAATAATCAGGGTCAAATAAATGTTACTTCCGGGGGCAGTACCATTAAGGTGGAAATGAGCATACCTGTAGGTTCAAATGATAAATGGTAGATTTTCACTATGAAGACGAACTGAGTTGCCCTGGTGGGCGTCTGCACTCTCTGAGTGCTTTCTAGTTGTTAAATGCATGAGAAAAATCACTGAGATATGTGAAACAATGTCCTTCAGAGGATTGGAAGGGGTTTAGATATTCCATAATTAACAGATTCATGGAAATTGGTTGTACTTCAGCACATAAAAGGTCACAGTCCGAAGCCTCAGCTGGACACTGGAAACCTTTACGTCTTCAAATGGCACTGGATCGACACCTGTCATTTACCTACAGCTGACAGAACCCAACTCATTGAGGGTCAAACCTCAGTACAGAACTACAACACAGAGCCACGACCACAAACACCAGTTCTACAGATTCCGGGGAAATGATGACACAATCAAACCCAGGTTGGATGAGAAAACGCTTTACAAATAAAAGATGATATCTGCGAACAATGACGACATCAGTCTGGTTTTGATTTCATTCACAAACACAAATAAAAACCAGCTGCACAGAGGATGAAATCAGCGACTTCGGCTCAGAACTTAAGCCCAACGCAATCAATCTGAACCTGTCATGAACATGTGTGTAATTAGACCTGTGTACTGTGGTTCATAAAGAAGGAAACAAGAACGTAAAGCCAAGGTGAGTTTGAAGGATTTCTTTCACCATATTTTTAATGTTTGGGACAAACTCCAGTTGGTGCAGATGATCCAGATTTCCTCTTTACTGCATCCATTACATTGGTTTGCAAATACTTTTTTTTTCTTTTAGGTCTATCTGTGACAAAAAAAAAATAGTTCTACATATGGTCGCCTCTCTGTAGGCCTGCCGGACCCTGAATGACAAATATCAGGCAATAAAAGTAAACAACAAAATAATCAACTGAAGATTAACAAAATGAAGTAAGAAATTAAGTAAATGTTTGAAAAATTATCACAGTGTGCACAAATGAACAAAATAAGCGACAAAGTGAGAAAGAAATGAAATGTAAATGAACCAAAATGTAAAAACTAACCAAGAAAATTGAACATGGGTAAAGAAAGTAAGCAATAAAATGAGCAAAATAACCAATTAACTGAACTAGAAAGTGCTCAGAGGTAGTTCCGTTCCCCCATATGGCATTAAAAGGTCCTGTGTGCACAGGGAAGCTTTAGCACCACAAAAGGTCCACATGTTGAAATGCTACTATATTTAGATGCAATATAGTGTTGTAAGATATTTTGAGGTGAGTGTACGATGGATTAAAATTGAAATCTGCAGTCGATTATCAAGATGAAGTCTATGTATAGATTTGATTGAGGATTTTGGAGGGGGGGGGGGGTAAAAATGACATGCACTTATCATTTTTACTCACGTAGTCAAAGTTTCACGAGTGAGTCGGACGTGCGTCTGTGCCTGCATCACAGCATCATGTAAAAATGTCCTTTTTTTGCCCCTTCTCGATTTTGATTGGTTGGCAAGTGAGGAGTGACAGGTCAGCATTGAAAAAAAAAAAAAAAAAAACCACCGTGTGCTGAGATGGTGATTTGAATCACCACCAAAATCTAATCACTTGTTCCTTATTCCGTTTGTGACATTTCCTGAAGATTTCATCACAATCCGACTAGAACTTTTTGACATATGTTGGTAACAGACAGACAGACAAACCAACACTGTCGAAAACAAACGCCGCCTTCGTCGGTGGACATAACTAGGAAAAAAAAGCATCACAGGGCTGATGCGTATCCTGCAAGTGAGCATAGAGCCAGTCAGTAATAATTCTGAACGATCTACATCTGAGGCCATTTCTGACTTCATTTGGACTGTATCATACATTTACTTCAACCAGATGCTCTCAAACAATTTTCCAGTTATTTTGTGGCTAAGATTAGTTCTGTAGCCTTATTGGCTGCAGAGATTAAAAAAAAAAATTACTGTGGATGTGAAGTCATATTATGATTTCAGAATGACTTTGTAATATTAAGATTGAGATCAGTTTTGTAGCACAAATGGTTGTTGAGATAAGATGGAAATGTGTTTTCCATAATAACTTTGGTGATGCTGCCCTTGACCACGACTGATCCACCCCAGAATTGAATCACCTCCACATTTCCACCGAAGTAGTATTCCTACCAAGTTTGGTGAAAATCTCTCCGGGGGTTCTCGAGTTATCCTGCAGACCCACACATGCACACACACAGAGGTGAAAACAATACCCTGCTTGCCACTTCAAACAAAGTGAACAAAATTGGAAAAAAGAAAATATCAATCCATTACTATTGTGCACAAATAACCCGTTTAAAACAAAATATATGAGGCTGTAACATTTCATTCAAATTAAATTCTAACTTTCTGCCAGACTTAACAGTTCCACATAAACAAGACTTAAATTAAAATATATATACACAAAATAAAACGTCTCCTATGAAACCAGTGTCGCTATAGCTGGGAATAAATCCCACATTATGACATTACTGACTGCTATTCAAGTTATTAGGATCATAAAGTGAAAATGCTGTGTTAGTTTGCTGTGTTTGCTGCTGCAGAGCCCAGGAGAAGCTGTGCACCGTGGCTCCGAGCCCGGTGGATGGCAGATGACATTTCTGCTGCTTGGACGCTCGCCGCTCCACGAGGCCTCACACACAGTTTTTTCCGAGCGCCAGCATTACATAACTAGGCTGGACTGTATGGTTTCACATGTGCGCTGGCCAAAATGAAAGGCACAATAGCAATGTGATGCGTGTTTAGCCTCATGGCCTCTTCAATCCCAAAAGGTCCCAGAAGGCCAGCATTAGACCCCCCTTCCCCCCATTCAGCTGGACCCCCGCCACAGCCGAGCTCCAGCACTTCTAGTACCGTCATACAGTACGTAGTTCACGTAACAGGCACAGGACGCTGAATTATGCATGTTCTCATAAAGCACAACATTACGAATCAATAGCGGCCCCTGTTTCTGAAAAGTTCTGTCACTGTGTAAAACGGCGTCTTTATTTAGCTGGGAAAAGTCTCGCTGAGATTAACAATCTCTTTTTCCAAGAGTGTCCTGGTCAAGATAAGCAGCAGCACCAAAACATTAAAATCCATAAACATCATACATACACAGGAGAAATATGTAAATCAAAATGCAAAAAGAAACAGAATGTAATGATTTTTTTTAAAAAGCTGAAGCCCGCATGCACTTAAAAACAGCACAAACAAAAATAACATGTCAAATGTTGAACCTGAGAAATGTCCATTTTTGGATCTTTTAAATTTGATGCCAGAAAGACATTCCAAAAAAGTTGGGTCAGTGCCATGAAAACTTTAGAAATGCACAGAGACCTGGTGGAACATCTCAAAAGTCCAGATGATGAAGGGTTCTCCACTCTGTAAAAAAGACTGCACTGGCAAATAAAGAATATACTGCAAATAACTGGGGATTTCATTTTTTTACAGAGTGAGAGAATCTGAAGGAATCTGTGTACCCACGAGGCACCGCGCTGAAAACCAACAGTGGATCAGTGTGATCTCGGGTCGTCAGACATGACTCTGTAGCGGACATTAGGGATGAGCATTTAAAGCCAAAACACAAGTCGATAATGGTTCGTAACTAATCGATTATTAATCCCACACACACACACATACACCACATGTGCGTGCTGCAACACTGGACCCTCACCACTATGTGTCCACACACTGGAATAGGAGAGACTTCGCAAATTACAATTTTCACAGCTGTCTTTTCACAGATTGGAATTATGCAGTTTCCTTGAAGCACATAATAGTTTTTCTTTTATCTTACTCTGCTGTGGCACCACTTGACTGCAGGTCGTCCTGTGGACTGAGCTGCTGCTGCTTCTTTGTACGAGGCTGAGGCAGGTTTATGAGGAGCTGGTTTGCACTGGCATTTATTCATTTATGATGCACCCCACACAATAGTTTTGGAAATGTACTTTAGAATTCTTTGTTGGTTGGTAAAAATAAAAGTAAGAATTTTTTCGTACTTACAAAAACCACTGCCTGTGAGCACAGTTCATCACGTCATCTACAAACAACAGTGTAAACTCTACCACACAAAAAGCAAACACCATATAATCCAGATTCAGAAACGCAGATACCTTCTTTGGACCAGAGCTCATTTAGGATGGACTGAGGCCAGGTGGTCTGATGTATCTAAATTTGAAATACGTTTGAAAGTCATGAATGCTGTGTCCGCCGGGCTGAAGAGGAGAGGGACCATCCAGCTTCTTATCAGTGCTAAAACCAGCATCTGTGATAGTACGAGGCTGCACCAGCGCATCGATACCTGTACATCTGGGAACAATAGGATTAGGAAAAGCATATGCTGCCAAGTAGAAGACATTTTTCGGTGAAGGGCTTGTAACAAAACAATGACAAACTACATCATGCACAGATGCAAACAACATGACTCAGTAATAACAGAGTCCAGGTGCTAAACTGACCTGATGCTGTCCTGACTTCTCACCTTTTTAAAAATACTGCATTACGCAACACACACTGACAAAGAGACCCCAAACTGTTGAGCAGCTGAAAAACTACATGAAGCAAAAATGGAAAACCACCATGCCACTTTGAAAAATACTGCAACCGGTGTCCTCAGATCCTGAATGATTCCAGAGTGTTGTAAAAGAATGAGTGATTTTTTTTTTTTTTTAATATTCTATTGGTTGTTTTGCACTGTTTACGAGGGTTGCCATTTTTCGTTGTGCTTTCCTTGTGCAAATAACAATAAAGAATTCCGATTCTGATGTAACGTGGTGGTAAACATGACCTCTCCCAGTCTGGGTCCGGGATGCAGACACACTCTGTGCCTTTAAAACTAGGCTTAAAACTTTCCTTTTTCATAAAGCGTATAGTTACAGCTCGTTCAGGCGACTCTCAGCCCTCCCTTCTTCCTGCTGCATCGTCCTAAGCTGATGCACCGAGTATCCCCCGCCTCTTTTTTTTTGGCAGTTTCCTAAAAGAATGAGAACTAACGCGAAAAGAAGTTTGTGATCACATTTCTGAAAACCGAGAACACCTCAGGGATCACTTTGTAACAGCTTAGAAATTAACAAATTAATCTATCGAAACATTTACATTTCAACTGTTCCAATGTACTGGAGGACATCGACAACCAATTGCTCAAGTCACAGGCAACTCTCAGACACTTTAAAGAGTACATTCAGACAGCTCAGCAACTATCTAAAAGCATCATAAATCCTGTCTGCTAAAAACCTACATATAAAGACATGCTTCGACATCGAAGGACACTGTCGAGTTGAGGAATTTAAATTACAGTCAAAGCCTCCCGACTCCCAAACATGCTACTAGCAGAGGCGAGAAACAAATAGTCATATTTCAGAGGCTGGAGTCTGTAAAAAGGAAGCTGCTTGTCTTTGAAAAAGGCTACAGAGATGAACTGATCATTAACGGAACCAATACTTTTTAAATTGGAGGAACCTTGAGCCACAGACAAGTTGCCTACATCCACAACAAAAAGCATCCATCTAATGAAAACAAACACTGCCTGCAGATAAACGCTTGCCTATGTAGATACTTTGACAAAACTAAATTTAAATTGTTTGGAAATTATATTCTGTTGGATTTGGACTGTGGCACAATTACAATCAAACCCCTGGACGTTTTCTCTTCGCTGACGGATGCTGAGCCTCCGTGTGTTCAGAGACAAAGCAGCGAAAGATGAAGAGAAAAATGGAAAAACAAAGACAAAGTGGTGAAAAATAAAGATGAAAGAGTGGAAAACCAAGATGGGAGAGTGAACAACAAGATGGAAGGAAGAGAAACAAACAGTGTAAAAAGGAAAAAAGAATGTTATATTGCAGTTATTAATGCTGTAACCTACTTAATTTGCCAATTAGGCAGTGGTTGCCATAGTAACCCTTCCCCTACCCCAGGAGTCTGAAACCTGCAGCGTCGGGGTCACATGTGGCTCTTTAGACCATCACCAGTGGCTGCTGTGGCTTTAAAATAATAGAACAATCAATCAAAATGAACAAAACAACCACAAAAATCAAGAAAAAGAAGGAAAAATTAACTACATAATGAATAATGATAGAGATAAAACCTGTACCAATGATCTACAAAATGAACAAAATTCATCAAAAATGGACCAAAAAAAGCAAAAAAAAAAAAAAAGCTAGCAAAATTCTTATCAAAACTAAGACAAAAATTAAGACAAACTTGGGCAAAATAATTAGAAAATTAACAAAAGTAACAAAAATATTTAAATCAACAGAATGCAAAAGGATAAAAAATTAGCTAAATAAGTAAATAAAACATAAAACAAGAAAATTAACAAAAAGTAAAGAGAGTGAGTGAAATAATCAACAACAAAAAAAATCACCAAGATAATCCAAGAAATAAACCAAAATTCCCAAAAATAAATACAATAGAATAAATGAACAAAAATGAGCAAAAGTCGATAAATTGGGCAAAAAATGAAAAATAAATTAACAAAATAAAAAATTAATAAACAAAATTGCTAAAAATGAACAAAATAATAAAGAAAATGAACAAAAAGATTTAAATAACACCTAAATTGGTGTTAATAGTGTATGTTGCATATTTCATATTTCATGTGGTACATAAAGGGTTGGAATATTTTTTGTGCCTATAGACATTTTTTTTTTCTTTCCGTCCAAAAATGGCTCTTAAAGGTTGCTGACTCCTGTCCTACCAGGTTTGGTTAGTTTGTGTCCAGGGATGTTGGAGTTACAGTCACTCCAGTAGACCCCCACCCTGATAAAAGTGAAAAAAAAAAAAAATTCAGCCAACTTTCATTTTAGTTGGCAAAATCTCAACCTCCTTAGCGAATTCATATCTCAAAGCAGACTTACAACTAGTGCAAAACCCAACCGGGAAATCTCAGCTGCAGAGAGAGATCCACATTCTGCTGCAAACCAAAGCACGCATCGGAGGTACCGGCGGTGGTTCCTACCTTCTCCGAGGCAGTACCGGAGCCGGACGTCCCAGGCGTGCAGGGCCTCCTTGGTGTCGAAGCCCAGCACGGCGGCCTGGTTCAGACAGAGGATGACCAAAGCAAAAGACACTCCTTCATACCACTGTCCTGTTTCCAGACCACAGATCTCCTCCAACGTCACGCCGGCACGCTCACGGTTCCCCTGAGCTTTTTCAGATTTATCTTTAAACACCAGCAACACCAGGCAATCTGGAAGAAACACAACGCAGGGAGAAAATTACATGATTACAGCTGAGGTCAAAATTACTATTATTATTGGTCTAACAATGGGTGCCTATTTGGTGACGTAATTTTGCGATTACTGTAAGAAATACTGACTAGCAATTTTTGAGCTGACATGTAAAGTCAAACTCAAATTTACAACAACTTACAAAAAAGATCCAGGAAGCAAATTGCATGTTTTACCCAGTACCTGCTCACCGTCACTAAATTTCAGACATCACCATATATCAGACCTTGCTTTGGTCCCATTTCTGCAAATAGACCATCTTAAATCATCCTAACAGAATTATTCACAGCAGCAATAATGAGACTTTGTGAAAGTCTGGAGCCTCAAGTGCAAAGTGAGCATCCCTGGGCCTGTTTAGACTTTGTAGCAACAAATGCAGACATTTCTTCTAAGTTGAAGAGATCATCCTTGTAATATTTCTTTGTCAATTTAATACACTGTCCTGCTAGGAGGTTGTTCAAAGGCATCCGCAGGCTTCGTAAGGTGGAGTATTCATCCATCCATCCATCCATCCATCATCTTCTGCTTACCCAGGTCAAACGGGCAGCAGCCTAAGCAGAGAAGCCCAAACTTCCCTCTTCCCAGCCACCTCCTCCAGCTCCTCTGGAGGGACCCCCGGCGCTACCAGGCCAGCTGAGAGTCACAGTCACTCCGGCGTGTTCTGGGTTTGCCCTGGCGCCTCTTCCCAGTTGCACATGCCTGAAACACGCCGGGGCAGCATCCAGAAGGCATCCGGATCAGATTCTGGACCCACCTCAACTGGCTCCTCCCGATGTGGAAAAGCAGCAATTCTACTCTGAGCTCCTCACCCTGTTATTTACCGCTTCCTCCGTCCTCCTCCCCTGCAGCCTGCTCCTCCAGTAAGTGTCATAAATCATTTTTAGAACCAATTTCATGCATTCCTTTTCAGATAATTAACATAACTTCCTTTTCAAATAATAATAATGTATAAATGTGCACGTACGGGTGTGTAATACATACTTTATATGGGAGTTTTCATGGGTCTTTGAACGGATTAATTGGTTTTAAACGTATTCCTCTGGGAAAACCGGTCATGTCTTACAAAATTTTTGCTCAAGAACATGATGCCAGAACGGATTAATTTCGTAACCCGAGGTCCCGCTGTACTTTAACGATGGACGTGACGACCATCTGCATACTCCCATAAGGGACAAATAAAGTTTATTCTATTCTATTCTATTAATAAATACCACCATGTAAACAAATACTGTTGATTGAACCGGCCAGCTCTCCTTTAAAGTTTAACTGATGATTTGCCAGGACTCATGAGAACATTTCTGACCATGACACCCAGCTCCGTAATGAAAAGACCCAACACCCCGACGAGGCTCCACTGTTTGATTTTGCTCGTGTCCATCCAGCCTCAACACACCTTCCACCGGTCGGCGTCAACTGACCAAACAAGACATCAAGCAAGCGTGTGTGTGTGTGTCCGTCTCCTTCACACACATAACTGAGGCCTGAGCTCAGACAGCTGTGATAACGCCGCGGCGAGCAACCTCAGTCCAACCTGCCGCAGACACCAAATTCACTTAACACACAGCGAGGTGATCAGCTGATAATCATCCTCATCATAATACTGTAGGTTCAGTGAATATCAGTGTGTGAATCAAAATAAATCAAACTAGCGCTGAAACTCACCATTATTTTCATTCTTCATATATTTGGTTTATATTGTATCTTCTTGCATCATTTTTCTTTTTTGCATCCCATGTTCATTTAGCATTTCTTCTATCTTTTTGTGCCTTTATTGCATCTCATTGTAGTCGCTTTACATCATTTTGTGTATATTTTTAATCTATTTGTGTCATTTCCTTTTTTTTCTCCTTTTACCTCATTCTTTTATCACATTTTGTTTTATTTTACATAAAAAACTTTGCTAAAATAATGATTTGACATGTATCATCACAACCCACAAGGACGTTCTTATGTGGCGGTTTTGTCTTTTTCGATCTTTTTTGTGATTTTCAACATTTACCATTTTTACTTCCTTCCTCTTGCTTTTTGTGTTTTGGGTTTTTTTTTGTCATTTTTGTGACTTTTTTGCATCATGTTCTTTTTTTTTCATCTTTTTGAGATAGTTTTTGCATCTTTAGTCTTTTGTCATCTTTTCTCTCCTTTCGTCTTCTTTGCATCTTTGTTGTCTTTTGCATGCTTGAAGCTGTTTTGAATCTTTTTTGTTTTTAAATCTGTCATTTTTGTCTTTTAATAAAATCTTTCATGGTTGCATGCTTTTAATCATTTTGCAACCTTTTTTTATTTTTTGCCTTTTGGCATGTTTTGCTATTCTTGTTTTACATCGTTTTTGTCTGTTTCTTGTCATTCACAGTGATTTTTGTCATCTCCATGTTTCATTTCACCTTATACAACATCTTTTTTTATGTTTTGGGGTCTTTTAGATTGTTTTGCATTCTTACATCTTTCCTTTCATCCTCATCTTTAAAGCCACAGTTGGTCATTTGAGGAAAATATAAACACAAACATCGCAAAGCCAGCACTGCTGTTATGAAACAACAGCCATTCACAGTTTATATCAAAAGTATAGAAAATGTAAACAAACACGTACATATCAGCAGTGGCGATTCGAGGATCTTTTGGGGCCTGAACATAGTCTGTGTACACAACTGGACAAAGTGACCGTGACGTCACTCATTAGTTTCTGAAGGGTCGATTTGAGGCCAATCGGGTTGTCACTTCCTGTACGGCATATTGGAGCTAAACACAGGATGTAACCATATTTGGACGAACGGCAGCGAGGCTTATGAAGAGTTCATGCCTGGGGATTCATGGGAGTCAAGTGTATCTCAGGTGTAACTATGAACATATTGAATAAATAGAAGATATGAAGGTCTGAATCGTTCAAACTTCACTAGTGAGCTGTTACTATAGCGACATGTCAATCAAACCCCAGCACGGCAATGATTTGTTGGATTTTTTTGCTGTAATATGTATATTTTTCTCATTTTTGTTCATCTTGCAGTTATTGGGTTTACTTTACTGATTAGTTTTGTGCGTTGTTGATTTTTGTGAATTATCTCACTCATTATGTTTATTTTTGTTCATTTTTTCCATTGAGGACCATTCACTTGACTATTTTGTTCATTTTTTGGACTAATTTGTTATTAACTTTATTCACTTTATTGAATGTTTTATCCACTTTCATTCGAGAGATCTGTAATTTTTTTAACCATTTTCCTTGTTATGTTGCTAAAATTTATCTTAATCCTGTAAGATTTGATTTTTTTTTTTGCTCTGAATTTTCTTATTTTTGCTTATTTTCTTTTTTTCATTTTTCATCATTTACTTAATTATACTGTTTAATCTTGTCCATTTTCTTGATTGTTTTGTTCATTTTGGAGATTACATGCATACATGATTCCCTTAATTTTAATACATTAGTTTTTTCTTCTTTTTGCTGATTTAGTACCTATATTTTTATTTTTACGTTACTTCCATCACTGGACAAATCTACAGGAGCCACTGAGGGGGAGGGGCTAAAGAGCCATATGTGGCCCTGGAGCCACAGGTTGCACACCCTCGTTCCCCGTTCCATACAAATGACTACTTAAAAAATGTATATTTGTAGTGTATACAGTTTTCAATTGACCTTATTGGGAGGGGGTCACTATACTGTCTTGTAACTGTCACTGCTGTTTTTAAAGTTTGTCAACCCTCTGGGGCCTCCACCAGTCGCCTGCTTTGCCTGCAGGTCAGAGCGACAACAATCACAAAGCTCATGGCGATCAGTAGAAGTAGTGTGATAAATAAACCTATCGTTAGACTGCACCGTGTCCGGTCACAGAGAAAGGCTCCTCCGTGGCGTGTTCTGGCCTGGGTTCTGACTGGCTGCTGATCACACCCGGCACCTCCGGACCTCCATGATCAAGTTCTCCAGGGCCCACTTCAGAACACCGATCATGGAGAACCGGAGGTGACAGCTCTGACTTTTGGTTTTATAATTTTAAAAAAAATAATTCTGGTTGCTCGGCATCACTAACTGAAAACAAATCTCACTCTTAAATAAAACATATTATGAGGCTCATAATTAAAATATTTACACAAACATTTATACGGCATGAGGCACTCAGTGTACACTTATCAAATTAAAAAACCAAAATACACTATTACAAATTTGTGAATCATTAATTTTACGATTGCTACTGTTAAGGTGGGCATTTGTAGTAAAAACTTCAATAAAAAAACTTCAATATATTGTGTCTCAATGCATAAAACATGAGGAGAAACATTTGGGAAAAAACAGAGAAATGAGAGGTGCTGGAACAGTAAAAACCACACCTCCATTAGTTGCATATAACTTTTTTCTGCAAGTGTCAGGGTATAAAAGCATTTCCATAAATTAGACATCTTTAGCTAAAACCTGATGTACATTATAATATGAGCAAGTTTGATGTTTGAGAAGTATGTTGAGCGTGTACACGAGGATGATTGACAGTCTGCTAACACTGCCCTTATCCTCATGGGTGGAATTAAAGTGGAACGGCGGATTTCTGAAATTCATATGACAGGCTGCAGATGACGCAAAAGCAGCCATTTCCCCCCACATGACTGCATTAATGTCCTGCAACCAGAAAAGAAGGACCGCTTCAAACAAGGGGCAACGACCGGGGCTGTTCAGTGAGGCCTTTAAGTTGTAATACCACCGCGTGGCCACTGGGGAACCGATCGTCTGACTCAAAGAACCTTTTTTCCCATAGATACATGTGATTCTATCTGAAAATACTAAGAGAATACATTTTTTTCATGGGTCATCATGGTCTCAAATGTTTCAGTTGAACCCTTGAATAAGTAATGTGATGGTCCATCTTTAACTTTTTGCTTCGTTATTAAGATATTATGGCAAATAATCCAACAAATCACTGCCGTGACATGTCACTATGGTAACAGCTCGCTATAGCAAAGTCGGACCGATTCAGACCTTCGTATCTTCTATTTATTCAATATGTTCATAGTTATACACGACATACACTTGACTGCAGTTTACACTTGTTTACACTAACAACAGTGAAGTTAGCTAGTCAGTAAGCTAGCGGATAATATTAGCTTCCCATGAGTCCCCTGGCATGAATGGTAAATATACACCAGTGAAACTCACTGGGAGCAATGTGGGGTTCAGTGTCTTGCTCAAGGACACGTTGGCCTGTGGAAGCCGGGATTTGAACCGCTAACCCTTCGACAACCCGCTCTACCTATTGAGCCACAGCCGCCACCTATGAATGCTTCGTAAGCCCCACTGCCATTCATCCAAATATGGTTACATCCTGTTTGTGGCTCCAACATGGCGTCCAGGAAGTGACAATCTGATTGGTCTCAAAACAGTCTGTGGTTTCAACAAATGAAACTTAAAAAAAAAAAAAAAGTCAGCAACTGCAGCTTTTAGATTCCTAAAGGTTACAGTTTTTGCCTTTTTGGTTGACCTCAGGTTGACCATCATGCCCTTTGCTTTGTTTTCACATCACTGCATCTTTAAACCTTGACAAAATGGAGATGTCACACTTGTCACGACAGCCATCATTCATATGTGATCGTAAAACCGTTTCCCAGCTCTGTTTCCTTCCTGTAGCTTTACTTTCTATGCACATAAAAGCACCGCGACTGTCTGGTTTAACCCTCCTGTTGTCCTCGGGTCAAAATGACCCGCCGCAGGGAGGAAAATGAGGACAACAGGAGGGTTAAAGTGTGACACCAGGCTCAACACGACACGCTCTTCAGAAAAGGAGCAGTCAGCGCCACAATGTGACGCAGCTTACGTGCGCACGCCTAAAAGCCTCACGCGCGTCTTCGCGTGGAACCGGACTCCACTTTTGCGCTACATGAGGGTGTTTTTTTTTTTTATTATTATTATTTTTTTACCTGCTACTGGCGACGGTTTGCGGAGCACGAGCCACCTAGTTTTCCACTGTCAGAGAAAAACAAGAGCAGAGAGAGGGGGATTTAAATGGCGCACACATAATCCGCTGTTCTCCGTCCGCAAAGTGAGTCAAAAGTCAGCACCTTTTTTCCCTCTCGCAGTCTGGCATATCCCTCCACGACAACAGAATCCGTCATCTTCAGTCATGGTTCCTGACAGCTGCGCGCTCGCTGCCTGAATGAGGGGTCACTTTCAAAATTGCTGCTGGCCTCTGCGTTTGCGGGGCGCAATGTCACCCCCCCCCCCCCGACCCCCCC
>JAQQAE010000550.1:0-32172 GCA_029823295.1 Pseudamia nigra
ACAGGCTGCGAGTCAAGTCTGCCGTGTAATCCCTAAGGATGCTGCTGCTCTTAAAAGGTACCCTCATTCATAAGTGATGAAACACCGACACAGTGCCACATGGACCAGGACTACACGCACACACACACACACACACACACACACCTAGACCTACAGTACACACACCACTTAGAGTGTTTTGAATGTCAGATTGACAGCTCACTGCTTAATGCACTTTGCATAGCCCTGTTCTCAGCCACTCCTGTTTACAGCAACATGTTAACTTGTCCTTTTTACACTTTAAAACCAAGTAGGGTTTTTTTTCCAGCTGGCAAGGCACTTTAAATAACTCTTTTGGGCAGAGGTGGGTACTACTCAACTACATTTACTCAAGTACATGTACTTGAGTAATATTTTCCAAAATATGTACTTGTGAAAGTAGTTGTTTTGTAGAATATTTTTTATTCTGAGTTACATTTGTGATAAAAAATAATGTACTTCTACTCAGTCACATTTGGCAACAGCTCCATGAGTAGGAATAAAAGTAACAAAACAGTAAAAAAGAGAGCCATCAAATGAGCACAAAAGTTAAAATAATCAAGTAATTAACAAAAACCCCCAAAATAAACTAAATCAACATAAATCAACAATATAATCAACAACATGAATTAAAAATGAACAAAATACACAGCAAAATGGGAAAAAATTGAGGAAAAAATAAGCAATTAATTTAAAAATGTACAATCTAACCAACAAAATTGAAAAAGAAATCAATGAATGAGCGAAATTAACTTTACAAAATCCCAGCCAGCATGGCCTTGATGTGTGGAGCTCGCATGTTCTCCCCATGTCTGCTTGGTTCTATCCAGGCACTCTAGCTTCCTCCCACAACCAAAAACATGCACCAGGATTTAGGTTAACTGGTCACTCTAAATTGCCCATAGGTACATTATGAATGTGAACTGTTGAATGTAAAATGAGAAAAAAAACATAACAATCAAGCAAATTGACAAATATGTGTATGTCAAAAATAACCAATGAAAAAAATGAACAAAAATTTCACATCGCTACTTGACGAGTTTTTAGAAGTATTTTTATGACCATCAGTACTCAAGTACTTACTGTATTTTTTATGAGTACTTCCACTTCAGCCATTACAATGATGAGGTGTTAGTACTTTTTAACTTTACTCTACCCATCACTGCTTATGAGTCGCATGATGCACAAATGTTGCCCGAGGATTTTCTGTTTCCAACGAAACACTCAATATGCAAATAAGTGCATATGTGTGATGTTGGAAATAAACATTTATGTGGACTGGGGATACCAGTATGAAATGCATGGCTGAACATGCAAGGAAGCATGTAGAAAATGTGCACAGTGATGATTTTTGCAAACTGCAAAATAATGACTTGAATGTATAATTTGATCTCTTGTTGCCTTTTCACCACCAGAGAATGATAATCAGCTTGTCAGCAGTTGTGGCATCTTTCGACAGGTGCAGTGGAGCATCCAGACCCAATGTCACTGCAGTACTAAACACACACAAACACTTTCCAACTGAATGACAGATCCTCCTGTCATTAAATTGCCATTACAGACATACAGGATCATAATTTGATTCCAAAACCCAGATGTTGTCATGACTCACTGATTCTCATCCCTGGGCCTTCCACATCCTGTTTTCCATTTTCACCTATGTGTGATAAATGTGTCCTCACCACAAATTTCCAAAGCAAACACAATTTTGTTCTACAAGTCCAGCTCTTTGTTTATTTTTCTAGCACAACCGCATTGGGGCAATTCATCTAGCTAATCTGGAGAAAGGCTGCACATTTAATGACACGTGGCTTGACTCATATGGCTACGTGTGGCTTTTACAATTTTTCAAAGATAACCCGTGAGGACAATAACCAGGTAAATATTAGTTTTGAGCTACTGGACTGTAGGCCTGTTGACATTTATCATGACATAGTGCACTCTGGTGTTTGGTAGCAAAACAAGTATTAATAATTTTTAATGAAATAAGAATATTGTTTGCCTTTTTATTGGTTAATTAATTAATACAAAACAGATACTATAAATCAAATCTGTATCAGTAAGTGCAATTTATCACTTCTGATGTATGATTTTCTGAGTCAACTTCATTGTCTATGTTATACCTCATTAAATTAGACTGCTCCAATCTCACATCGTGAGCTTGTCAACTAGGATGTACATTTTATTCTCCTGAAGACAAACAAGTTTACAATCTACACTAGTTACTCCCTTGATGATAGTGCTGGAATAAATGCTAGTATAATCCTTAGTTAATGATATACCTTATCTATTAATCCTGCAGGATCAAGATTCCCTGAGGAGCATCCCCTAATCCCGACCATCAACATGGAAGGTCTTAGAGGTTGTCTTCACTCTGTCTTGTCAAGAGGCGCCTGCTTTATGGAAAAACACAGCAGAAGAGACAAATCCCATACAGAGCAGAAACAACAGCTAATATGTGCACGTGGGTGGCCAATGTTCATTTTTAGTTTGGTGGAAATGTCAAAGGAGCCTCAGCTTTCAATGAGTCATGTGAACTGCTCTGCAAACTTAAAAAAAGAAGTTTAGCTTTTATCAACAACCCAGACAAAATTCTAACAATAAAAGGGGAAGAACACTTAACTGTGCAAAATCATCTAAAAGACAACAGATCACATTTCCAACAATTTTTGTTTTCCTTAAAAATAGATCCTCATTATTCTCCAAAACCCATTAACTAAGACCAATTGTGAGTGAAGAGGATACAGCGGGATGCTTAATGTGTTGCTGCAGCCAAATTTGCTATCGGGTTACACATGCGCTTGCCGTCTTGTCTGTGAAAGCGTGAGAGTCATTTGGTCACAAGGGGCAGCTTCTTGCTGCATTAGGAGTCAGGCTGGGTGAAGCATTGTAGCCACAGTATTTAAAGCCCTTTTGCAGTGGTGAGGAGTACTTCCACACTGCTCATCTCAACATCAGCATCCCTCAAATCACAGTAAGTACATGTCTTAAAAATTTAATTTAATTCATTACAAACTCTGATAAAGCTAGATGAGTCGGTCAAATAATATTTTCAGTATTTTTTAAAATGTTTTATCCTTTGTAAATGTGGTGTTTCTAGAAAGTTTTAGTGGTTAAATGTGATATACTTTGATTAAGGAATTATTAAGCATAAAAGAGAGCAACTTCCAACAAGTGTGAAAACTGGACATGTGAAAAAGAAGCTTTTTTTCATTGAAGTCATTTATTTGAATAAACATTCATAGCTTTTATGAGTGAAATGTTGATGTCCCCATGACTGTAAATGAACTGATAATTGGACTTGGTTATAATGTACTATACAAACTGCCAGTAATGCATGTGTATCATACTAAATACATTATAAGACAGTTACTTGCATGGAAGAATTTTATTAAATGTAATTCAATTATACACCTCCTTTTTTCCCAAAGTTATGGAAATGTATTTACCACTGTCCATTAGAGCGCTGGGTGGAGGATCATTTATAAAAACCAATGACGATTGTTTACTGGTTCCACTTGGAAATGGGAGACGGATTTAAACATCACATGATCATTATCAAATGCAGCTTTCTTCCTGTTTGATTAGATAGTGTCTATTTCTATATGTTCACTACAGAGATGAGGAGAGAAATATACGTAGATACAGTAGCTGGTGTACTACACCCATCCATTGTTTATAATAAGTTACATTTTATTATCAGTGATTCACCACACTGTGGTCAAGCATTGATTGTTCCCTGATTACAACCAGAAGTCCTACTAAAATATTAATGGAGGTACTGGAAACCTTTTTTTTCATGTGGTATTTTACAGCATTTTACAGTCTCTATGTACAGACATGTGCCCGGGTCTTCTTTAAGCAGAAGTGCAATACAAAGTAACACTTGTAACACGATAAACAAGTTTTGTCCACTTTTCAAAATGTTGACTTAAAATCCACATTTTTACATCACAATTTTTTCCCCCTTAGTTTCAGGTTAGAACAATCCATTTCTAATCTGCACAGCTGCCTGATGAGATGTGAATGCAATTGATTGTCACAGTGACCAGAGCTCACTGAGGTTACAGTTAATTATTAATCCCTCATCTAGAGAGTCACTGTGTTTACATGAAAGAAGCCAGTACAGGAGAAGGCCTTGTTAATAATCCCAAATTCATCTGCACTGACATATGATTTTTTTTTTTTTTTGTTGTTTGTTTGTACAAAAATCTTTACACTACAAATAAAGTGAGTAACAGAAACAAAAAGCATTTCCAGAAAATGACCCTCTGTGTGGATGAGGTGAGCTGTGTGGGCATCTGCTCATAGCCTTTAAAGGAACGCTGCTGCCTCATGATACAATGAGAATTCTCCATAGCAATTTGTTCTCCAAATGTTATTTGTTGTTTGGCCTTTTGATGTGACTGAGAGTTCCATACAATACAATTACAAGGTCTTTTTCAATCTCACTTGCCCAGGATCACCCAAGGACACCAGGGACACATTCAAACAAGCTGTCCCCCAGCTGTGAAGAACATAATTGCTTTCTTCAACACAACAGCTTTGCCTTCCGAACACTCAGTAGATCTGAACGCCCTTCTGGGTAAAGACAAAGTCATCGTTGCCCGCATCCCCTTATGGCATGAACAGCCTATGGCCTGGAACACTATTAGTCCTGTTTTGACATAACACTCTATGTTCTTCTAGCTTGTAAATCAGACTCTGTGTACTGTTATATGATCTGAATTAAGGTCGGGTACATTTCTTATGATTGTGTACACAGAGAGGTTCTATTCTATAAGGTTTGTGTGTGGATAAGTGTTGCCCTGTAACTCTTCCTGTCGCCACTCAGGCCCAGTCTCCGCTGACTGTCAGCTGAGTCATGAACTTCAGCAGGGAAGTGGCCCGACAGACCAGTTGTTACACATATGTGATTGAAGATGAAGAACCAACGCTTGCAAATTTAAATGTATTTGAGGTAAGCCTATTGAATTCAAGATTCTAGATGACAACATATTTTGCAAAGCCAATTTGTATTAACAAATCAATAAATACACCACACAGTTCTTCTTTATTGCACTGAAAAAGGATTTATCCCTCCATGCTTCTGCAGGGTGAGGAGTATGTAATAGCCCATTAGTAATCTTAATCTTGTGTAACATCAAAAGAAGTTCTGCCGAGCCCACTACTGTCTGAATATATAACCTGATGGCAATACTGCCAATACTGTGGCCAATTGCAACTAAGCAGAAGTACATTTATTTAATCACAAATGTAACAAGTAAAAAGTATTCTCTTAGTATACTGTTACTCTCAGAAGTACAATTTTTTGAAGTACATGTAAAGGAGAAAATGTACTTGAGTACTACCCAATTCTGCTAATAATGTAACCAGTATGTGTAAATACTGCAACTTTGTTTAACTCACAATTGTAATTCTGACTGTCATGTTACCTGAGCATGAGGCAAATACAAAAGAATACATAAACAACTTCTTTCCCTTTTCCCCCACTTGTCTTCTTTCATATATGGTGATTTCATATCAAATAGCTGACTGTGAAGGGTGACCTGGCTCTCCTGGAGAACCTAGTGAGGAAGAGCCCAGAGGTCCTGAGTGAAAAAGATGAATGTGGAGCCAGTCCCCTTCATCATGCTGCTGCAGGGGGCCACGTCACACTCATCCAATTTATCACCACTGTCATAGACTTGGAGGGTAAGCATGCCTCAGTCATCGATCACAAGATGCACTTCAGCACAGGTAAAATATGTGCGCTGTAAATCACCATAATTCTGTCTATAAATGACTGTATATGCCACTATGTCTGATTGTGATGTGGGAAGGGATCACTATGGTGTCAGATACACCACTGCATTTGGGTATTTGTATTTGTAAATGAATCTTCTTTTTTTCTATTGTGTGTGCATATATTTGCCTCACAGAGCTCAACAGCTGTGATGAGCAAGGCAATGTGCCCCTGCACTGGGCAGTGGAGAGGAACAAGTCAGAGAGCTGCAGGGCTCTTATGGACCTTGGGGCCAACCCTAACATCCTCAACAAAGCCCTCATGTCCCCTTTGCACCTGGCTGTCAGCCACGGACACAACAGCTTGGTGGAGGTGAGAAATTTCAAAGTCCACAGCTGAAGTATTGCTTTGTATGGGGGTGTTTGCTCTGGAGTTTTTTCAGCAAGAGCATGTTATTGAAAGGTAAATAGCTTCAGATAATCAAAGATAGCATATTAATCTTAACAACCCAAAAGAAATCTGTTAATGACATGTTGCTGTTAGTTACACAGTACTCCTATAGTTCCCATGACGTACGTCTTTATATTGTTTTATGTGCTAATGACACAATGAAGCCAAATAGAATGACCTGACAGAAAACTAGGCACAGACCTCCACCAAAGCAGCTCAGTTTCTCTTCATAGTGAAAACCTATCATTATCATGTGAACCTATGCTCATTTCCCCCATCATGTTATGGCACCAAAAAGTAATATTCTTAAATGTATATGACCCTCATTAGTGGATTGTTTGACCATAAAAACCCACCATTAGCATTTGGAATCACATACATATCATTATTAGTTCAATAAGTTATTCCTGAGAAATATTCTTTCCATAGTGGTGGTTTTCTTCTGGGTCTAGCTGCATAAATGTTGAAAATACATCAAATCCGTGGACACATTACTGAATCAGCAGACTTTTCACTTCACTTTGGTGTCAGTTTCATGTCTGTAGTTTTATTTGCTACCATTCAGTAGCTATTTTTCCTCAACCCCTCTAAGTATAAGCATTCTGGATGACAATATCCAGAATATTGCCCATATCTGGATTAAACTGGGTGTTATTTGTGGTGTTACAAGGACAAATGTTGAATCGTGCTCTATCTCACAGTGGTGAAGAATCTTCCGGATCCAGATGATGATCCAGATCACTCCCAGAATCTAATTGATTGGTCCCTGCGTCATTTCAGACCGATCCTGAAAATTTCATCCAGACAACAGTGGTTGCCATAGTAACTAACCAGGGATCACCTCAATTAACGAAAAAGAAGAAACAAAAAAGCATAACTAATACTGCAGTATTATTATTTTTCCATGGAGACTCCAGTCTCCATGGAAACATAAAGACAATTTTAGAGTGACCAATTCACCTAACCCCCTACTGCATGTTTTTGGTTGTGGGAGGAAGCCAGAGTACCCAGAGAGAACCCACACAGACACAGGGAAAACATGCAAATTCCACACAGAAACAGCACCCGGCGTGGGGATCGAACCCAGGACCTTCTAGCAGTGAGGCATGAGTGCCACCCACTGCACCACCATGTCACCTCGCTCCATGATCTTTTCACCCAATTTCATAGAAAGATGATATACTGCAGTACATGCACTCAGAGAGCAGAGAACAATCCCACAACTAACAGTTCACTCCTCTTTTTGAATCACAATGTTATCAAACCACAAGCAAACTATAGTTGTGTGTTTTGTGTGTAAAGCTTTCACATTACAGCTAAATTCAACGGCGCAAATGTAAGTATGTGCTGGGAATTTACTGAAAATGCTGTTGCCATGCAGTGCCAATTAAAATTAGAGCAATGTCATTCAGCTGGTGCGTAGATGGTGACTGCATACTCACCTCTCTTTCTCCAGTTTTTTTTAGTTTGTGAGTTTTAACACTTGAACAGTTGAATTAGCTGAGCTCCATGGTAGTTTATGTAGGGGCAGATGTTAGAGCTGGTCATAAAACCCCTATCCAGTCATTCATGGCTTTACTCTGTCCCTCCATATTTAGTGGACTTTACAACCAAGAGGCAACCTTTGAACCTGGAGACTAATACATAAGTGAGAGTGACTTTTTATAAAGCTCACAAATTTGAATGATTCAGAGGCTAAAATTTGGCCAAAATGACAGGTGTCTTCATTACCACCATCAGCATCTGTGCAGCCCACAGTAAAAATGTGCAAGTCAAGAAAGTCACAGTTTCAGAATAAAATTGAAAATATGTTGATGCCAACCCAACTTTGTTTCTTTACAACCCGGTAAGACAGAGGCAAAGATATGACAAAAAGAATTAGGAAATTAAAGAATTAATTTGATTCAATATTATAAAATATTCTAATAATTCATATAATTTATGCAGGATACTCTTGTCTGATTTGAACATGTTTATAGGAACTTATATCCATTTTTATTCTGGTGATGCTCTGGGAACATCTGAGCCAAACCAACGCAGATGGCCCTTGAGATCTCCACTCCGTCTAGCAGGGTCTTGCGACATGATTTTATATGACAATATGTTTTAGTTTGTTATATTATTGTAATTTATTCAGCTTAATTTAGGATTAGGTTGGAGAGTTGTGAGAGATTATTTTTTTCAGGTTCATGGGCAAGCCGTGGTTGCATGAGCGCAGCAGCATGGTGGAATGAATGGACTTAAGTGCAGTTGATTCAGGGTCTGTAAGTCAGAGATCACAGTGATTGGACAGAAAATTAGGCTTGAGTATAGATGTCTGCACCTGCCTGAACTACGCACAGGCTTCATCAGTCTTTTGTTGCAATCTAAAAAACAGTAACAGATAGGGATAAAAGTCAGTGCAAACGTAATACGGCGGTTTTCTTCTAAAACCAACTGGAGGCAAAGCAGCTGTTGTAAGGGGTGTGGGGAAGATCTGGGTCCACTGCTTCACTGTGGATTTCATTTTAAGTTTTTAAATCACAGGAAACTTGTGGACTAGACCAACACCACACCTAAGCCTAGGAAGCCCAGCATGGCTTCCGACTGGCATATGCATTAGACCTTGGCCAGACAAAAAAATGTGAGACAGCCAACATAATTATTGAAATTAGTAAGTTCTACTGCAGTGCTACAAACACACCAAACTTATGTCTGACTGATGTGCCCATATACAATTTAAATTTGAATTGTCATGTGAGGAGAGGTGTGCAGCAGAGGCTTCAATACACTATGAGAAGGAGAAACCTAATCCTACCCACCTCTGTGTCTACAAAACCACACCCAGTGATAGAGAAAGGTGAGCTAAGGTGGTGACACCCGTCTACCCTGTCATGGTGTCTAGACTTAAGAGTGACTTCTATCTCAGTCATGTTTGGTTTGTTCTCAAAAAATGGAGTGAAAGCTAGTTTCCTTTTTGGTAATGGTGATATACTGTACACAATGTGAAACCAAAGATTCAGGCACTGTTCCAACATATATGATACAATGTTAAGAACAAACTGTGCCTTCTTGTCTTCTAAACTTATCTCTGAACATAATTTAAATAGAATCAAACAATGACACTGATGTTGCCAGTCACTGAAAAGTTTTACTGACGGAGGTAACAACATCTTCATGTACTTGTAGAGCATGACAAGATGATGGAAGATGGTGTCATCATGATTGACAGCTCTTCTACTGCACATGTTAGCTGGATTAGCCAAGGAAAATCTGTGTCCTGTTGTCCTCATAGCTTGGGGCTGGTAGGCATAGACTCATAGCTTAAATAAGGTGTCTACTGTATATAAGACTCAGTCAATAATATAAGACTGAGCAGAGAATATTGAGAACTGCTCATTCTGAAGTGTTTATCTCTACCTCTTGTAGTTACTTCTCTCGTACAGTGCTACAGATGGTAATCTACAGGGAGACCTTGGGAACACCCCACTGATACTGGCCTGCTCCATCAATAATTGTGATGCCCTCAGCATTCTGGTATGTACAGTATAAGAGTGATGCATTCAGACTCATTCATCCATTGAACTGTCTACCTGCACTGCCTTAAATAGGATAAATATCCAACTATAGAGAACAGATTATGGAGCAGTGCTGGTACTGACGGGCAGCCCACTGCAGCTTTGACTCTGACAAAGAATTGTCTTTGTTTATCTTTCTCTCCATGTATTTTCCTACCTGCCGAAGATAAAGCACGGGTCACGTCTTTGCCAACAGAACAAGCTGGGCCATTTTCCCATTCATGCAGCTGCTTTTGCGGGTGCAAAAAAAGCCATGGAAGTGATCTTGAAGGCCGGTATGACAAAAATAATTATCCATCATCAAGAACCAAAAGTGCTGACATCACTGAAAAAGTTTTCACAAGGCCAAACAGCACATTAAACTGATAGATAATGCAAGATTTCACCTTGGTCAGGTTTTAGCAAACGTATAGAGACCCCAGAGACATTTGGCAGAAAAAAAAATTGTGCTATTGTGTACACAGACTAGACGCCACACACTGACACTGGTTATTGACCCTGGGTGGTCTGTCCATCAGACAGAGAGAGAGAGAGAGAGAGCGAGAGAGAGAGAGAGAGAGAGAGAGAGTTAAAAAAAAAATTAAGGATGTTTCAGTAATTTTTCAGCAAGGAAACCAATAGTCTTCACAATTTTACATTATTTAAGGGATTATGTTTAGGGACAATAAAGGAACTGAAAGAACAGATGATTCACAAACATTTAATTCTCTGCTGACAGGAGAAGAGTTTGGCCACACAATTGACAAGCACATCAACTACATAGACAAGTCCAGAAGCAGTCCACTGCATTTGGCTGTACGTGGTGGAAACATAGAGGCCATCCGCCTCTGCCTTGCTACTGGGGCTAAAGTTGACCAGCAACAGGTATTTGCCTTACAAATCAATAAAAATGTCATATACCATCCTCTTTGTTTGAAATTTACAATCAATCAATGCTTTTCCATTGTGACGATATTCAGTATGGACATCTAGGTGACCATAAAGTAGAGCAGACATTCATTTGGTAATCAAAGTGCCATTGTTTACTGTTCCATGTTTCATTACTGCACACAAATTTATACCAGGGAGCTTGAAATTACAAAGGCTGCTGTTCATCTTTCGTTGGCCCATTACATGGTTTGTCATATTTGCATTCTTTTTTTTTTATCTTTTTCTCATTACACCTGTAGAGCATTTCCCTGGCAAAGAGCTGCAGTCTTTGTAATGTCAGTCGTATCACGCCCATCTGGGAGTGATTGTTATGCCTCGCCCTGGGCTAGTGGCCAGAGCTATAGCAGGAATAGTGAGTACAGTAATAGCTCTAGTTGGCTAAATTGATACAAATTACCTCCACTTACACTGTGGAGCTGAGTGGAGCAATCACTGGCCTCCTCCTGCCAGTTCTGGTTATCTCATTAAAGGCTTGTGTTACAGCCCCCAGTGTTCATTCAGCAAGTCTGGGAGATGCTTTGCTTGTATTACACTGGGGACGTGCAGAATATGCATGTGTGTCAGTGAGTACATGGACCTACATGTAAGATCCTGTGTTTTCACTGTGCATTAGGTTGCTCTGCTCTGTCCAACTCAGTATGTTAGTGTGTGTCTCTATGGAGCTGACATAGTAATGTTTGTAGAGCTGGTGAATATTCATAATATGAATTTATTATGAATTGCTCCTAATACATACAAGTACTTTTTCTATTCAGAATGACAAGTCCACACCCCTTCATTTGGCTTGCACCCAGGGTGCTATTGAAGTCGTCAAACTGATGCTCTCATCCTTTGAACAAGTGGAAGACATCATCAACCTGACTGATGGGGCATGTCAGACGCCACTACACAGGTGGGCATCCCTGATCCCACACAATGATTTTGTAATTCATCATTCATGCTTACAACAGTCCATCAACATAGTAATTATAACGCTCCCATTAACTGTACAAGTTGATGATGCTAATGCACTTTGCTATTGAAACCAGCTGTAGAGTCTTTACCATCATCTCCAATTTCTGTGTTATATCTCATTATTATAATTTTATTTTTATTATTCTAGTTTAGATTTTAATTACATTTTGACTAGTTTTGAGAAATATAGTTTTACAATTAGTTTAACATAAGACTTTTTTGTTCAGATATTACAAGAAATGCATTGGTTTACAGAAGCTGAAAAAGGTATGATGAAAGAATCCATGGGATTAAATATGATTTATGCAACCATTGTTAATTCAAGGCAACATGTTCAAAGTCATTTTTTCTTACATGCCTTAAACCAGGGGTCTGCAGCCTGTGGCTCCAGGGCCACATGTGGCTCTTTAGCATCATCATCATCATGAAAAGTAGAAAGATGAAAATTAAAAATATAATCAAGTAAAAAATTAACAAATATCAGCAACATAATGAACACAATTAGGACAACACAGAACAAAACAATCCATAATAACTGAACAGATATCACAAAGAAATTACTAGCGAAATAAGTCAACTTAAGAATACCTAAAATAAATTTTAAAAATTAACAATATAGTCAAGTTGATTGAAGTTAAAAAACAAAAAAAGTACAAAAATAAGCAAAATTATTAAAAAATATCACAAAATTACCAATAATTAACTAAAATAATCACAAATATACCTGTATATTTTCATTAAAAATGTATAAGATTGTAAACAATGTGAACAAAGATGAACAAAATTAACTAAATGATCAGTGAAATAAACCAAAATGATAAAAAATAACAAAAATAATTAACAAAATAAACAACAATGTACAAAATGATATGAAATACATTAAAGAACAAATTAATAACCAAAATCAATACAAACGACCAAAAATAATAAACAAAATGAAAAAAAGAGAATAAAGTAGTCATACAGTACATTTTTAACATCCAGTGACAGTTAAAAGGTGCATCATGTGTCATGTGGTGCAGAAGGGGTTGAAATATTTTTAGGGGCTTTTATGTGACACATATGTGTTTTTACTACTGTATACAATTGGCTCTTTACATTGTTAAAGGTACAGACCTCTGCATTAAACCATGAATACTGGTTGAAAAAGAAAAGCTCTATAACAAAAAGTTTAGTTTGCATTGCATCATTCAATATAGCTACGAGCTTCAGTATGCACCATATGCAGTACTGTGTCATGTAGTGTTTCCATCACTTTATTTGTCTTTATTTGACGCCTGACGGTGTTAGCGAAGCTTGGTGTCCTGTGCTTTTTGACCGCTTGCTTTACTATGATTTTGTTTACTTTTCCACAGGGCTACAATATTTGACCACATGGAGCTGGCAGAGTACCTCATTTCATTGGTAAATAAGGGACACACGCTCAAACACACAAACGCACCCACAGCTGCAACAGAGAACATGATGAACATGAATAGTATAATCATTTCATTTAAACATTGTGTTACCACAAGTTTTAGCATGCAATAAATACAGACTGTCATACACGACCAGTCAATGGTTTGGACACTGTCTCATTCACTGTTTTTTCTTTATTAGCATTTTTATTTACATTGTACATTAATACTGAAGTGTTCGATGGTTTTGGTGACTGCATATATTTGTACAGTGATTGTTGTAGCACCAAAAGGGCTATTGACACTCTACCTACACTTCCTCTGCACATGGTAGTCATGGTGAAAAGCACCTTTAAAAGGCAAGAAATGGCATAAATGAACTCAGCTGTTTTGGGTGACGACCTTGTGAATCTTGATGAGAGAATGACATGAGTCTGCAAAGCTCTCATCAAAGATAAATGTAGCTACTTTGGACAATCTGAAATATTAAACTTGTTCTAGGTTGTTTAACAATTTTGTTAACTACATGTTCCATATGTGTTCTTCCCTTATTTGGACATCTTTAGTACTAATGTATAATCTTGAACATAACAAAAAAAATGTGTGCCCAAACTTTTGACTGGTATTGAATATGTAATATTTTCTTTTCTTTAATACAAATTGCATCTTATATCCCTAGAGGAATCAGCACTTGAAATCATGTTAAATACAGTTGGTTGATAGTGGCAGACAAGAAAGGGTTGGTCTTCACCTGTCTCAAGATCACATTATACTGTACAAACCTCAATTCCAATGAAGTTGGGACATTGTGTAAAATGTTAAAAAAAAAAAAACAGAATACAGCGATTTGTAAATTCTTTTCAACCTATATTCAGTTAAAAACTACAACTGGGTATGAGAGGAGGATCACCGAAAGACTTAGTTGTTCACAAACAAGGACAGGGGAAGGTTCACCACTTTGTGAACGACCGTGTGAGCAAATAGTCCAACAGTTTAAGAATGTTTCTCAATGTATAATTGTAAGAAATGTATGAAATTCATCGTCCATAATGTCATTAAAAGTTTCAGAGAATCTGCAGAAATTTCTACAAGTAAACATCGAGGCTGAAATCAAACAGTGAATGTCCGTGGCCTTTGATCCCTCAGGTGGCACTGGATTAAACACTGAAATCATTCTGTAAAGGAAATTGAGATGTGGGCTCAGGAACACGTCAGAAAACTATTGACTGTTAACACAGTTTGTCGTTACATCTACAAGTTAACACTCTATCATGCAAAGTGAAAGGCATATACTGTATCAACGGCACTAGACTGGTAGTAGACTGGTCTGCCTGCAGTCCAGACCTGTCTCCCATTCAAAATGTGTGGTGCATTATGAAGCACAAAATATGACAATAGAGACCCTGGATTGCTGAGCAACTCATACATACATCAAACAAGAATGGAATAGAATCCCACCTACAAAGTTCAACAATTCGTAGCCGCCATTCCTCAACGCTTACTGAGTGTTGCTAAAAGGAAATGTGATGTAGTACAGTGGTAAACATGTCCCTGTTCCAGCTCTTTTGAAACGTGTTGCAAGTGTCAAAATCAAATGAATGAATATTTGCAAAAAAAAGCAATAAAGCTTTTCAGTTTGAACATTAAATACCTTCTTTTTGTAGTGTTTTCAGTTACTATAGGTTGAAAAGCATTTGCAAATCATTTTATTTTGTTTTATTTACATCTTACACAATGTCCCAACTTCATTGCAACTGGAGTTTGTAAATATCTTGATCTTTTCTCAGCCTCATGCATTTTTATCTCTCATATCTCATTCTTGGACAAGACCACAAGAATAGGGCTATCTTATAGTTTGTGGTGCTTCTTTGAGTTATGTGTTTATATCATTTGAAAAAAAATCTTTAAAAGGTTTCCCACAGGCTGTCTTATTTTGCCCACTCACTGGCAAGGGGAATCATTTCTCTCACGACTTATCTCACACCAGCAGACACAGCAAAAAGAAATATGAAACATCACAGAGACAAGACAGATCAAATACATACACAGAGGATCACAATATGATTATTTTGCTGGGTACAGTATGACAGAAGCCCATCTCTCTAAGTAAACGTTCATCCCCAGCTGAAGGCTCAGAGTTATGATTTCAACGCAGTTCACATCCTTCACTCTTTAAGGCAGGTGACGGTGATCATTTTGTGAGCCAGAAACACAAGAAATCTGAGCACGAACAAATCTCTTGGAAATATGTTATAGACAGTTAACTGTTTTGGATCAAAGGTGCATTCTCTAACAAAGATCTGTTGTCTTGATTGGTTATCAGTAATGCTGTTTTTTTAAAGTCTCAATTCTTAATTTTCATCCAAATTTTGTTCAGGAGGGACTACTTTGGAACTTACAGCAGACCAACAAAGCCCAGACCCACTCTTCATCTTCAATTATGCCAGAAGCCTCAAATTCCCATTTCATTTTTACCATATATGTGTCATCTGATGTGATTGTTCAACAGTATTCTTCAAGCAAGAATTTTTTTTTCTCAACTCATCTCAGTCCTCATTTTAGCTCTTGTGCTATATTGATCTATCTCTATATATAAAGTAGAGTAGTTTCTCTGTACTGTATATATGAATAATGACGATATCCAAACTACTATGGTAGACATATGGTAATATGGAGTTTTTAAAAAAAAAAGTGTTAAACAACACAGAACATGTTCTATAGTTTAGATTGTCCAGAGTAGAAAGAAATCAAGGTCAGTCAATCTGAAAAATCTCAAGAATATTAAATGTGTCCCCAAGTGCAGTCGCCAAAACCATCCAACACCATCTGAGCTGCTGTAAAGAAGAAGCAGACGTCTACACAGATTTTGTAGGGTAATGTGTCCTATTTCATTGTCTGATTTTGAACCCAAAGTGGTCCCCTCTGCTCTTCTTTTAACTAATTTTAATTCAGCTATTACAACCTTTGAACAAAAATCTAAATGGATGTTTTGAAACCTTCGATAAACTCACTTATTTTTCACCTTTTTCAACAAGCGGCGTCTCCTAATTAGATTGGTCATAAACTTTTAATGATACGAATGACTCAGAAATCTCTTACTGCTTCATATAACAATGATCTAACGGTGTACACATATTACCGTACCCAAGCGCATTTCACACCTGGTGCAACACTCACGTGGGGGTCCAATCATGCTTTGGTTTGGTTTGGGCCAAATGCGACTTGGGCCTGTAAGGAAAACACATTCTCTGTTCCTTGCGTGTTCACTGTATTGGAAGAAGGAAGAGAAGAATCATCATTCTAAGTTTAGCCAATTTAATATCATCACATGTAAGATTACAAACACAGGTCAACCTCAGCATGCTATGAGGAGTAAAATGACCCCAAGTCCTTCATTCTGCAAAGTTTTATACAGTTTGTCAAAAGCAGCTTCAGTGGGAGTGTCCAAGACTTTCTTTGACCTAAAAGAGTGTAGCTTTGCTTCAAAGATCCAAGAAGATTACACATGTCAACTGGATTAAAATAATTTTGTAGTGATGCATTTTATAATCTACATCTAAACAATTTATATTTTACAAATATTCCTTACAGGCCAAATGGCCATAGTGTGAGGGTGTACTCACACTGTCAATCTGTGCCACACCGGGGCATGTTTCACACCTAAAGCACAGGCCGTTTGAGTAATGTGGGTACAGTCGAGCCGCGCTCCGGTGCAGAATGCTTCCTGGCCCTGGCACACTAGGATGAGATCGGCCACTGCTCAGCACGGTTGCTCATGCGCAAATATAGGCATGCACAGCTAAAGTATTTCAGATTTCTGTAAATCTCTTTTCCTGCTCCCTCTACATCTGCAGAACACGATGAAACTTTAAATCACAACCTTACATAATGCATTATCCATTAGAAGACTGAAAGTGACCAAAAAGGACTTACATACTCCACACAATTAATAAAGTTGTATATAGGTATTGTGACTTGATCTCCTTTGTACAAACGTATCAGCGCCTCAGGCCGTTTCAGAGCTGTCAGTGTAAATGCAGACCAGCGAGGGAGTGGGGACGGAGGGCATGTGCACTTCAGCTCAGCTTGAGCCAAAATGGCCCTAGTGTGAGTACGCCCTTAGATCATTGTGTGGTTGAATGGGCACAGAATTTCAAAATACACATTTTACTCTGAGATAAAGGAATGTATGAATGAGAGAAAGGAGAAAGAAAGAGGCACAATCCTAAAGAGGGCAATGGACACAAAGGATGGGCCACAATATTTGAAAAGCTTGGTTGCAGTCTTGACCCTTCAATATCTTAGACTTCCATATTTCAGTCTTGATCCAGTCTTTGTCATGACTTAGATGGTCTTCACAGAAGTGCATCACTATTTTTTGTGATGCACTTCTGTGTTGTCACCAACAGCATCATTTTGACACCACTGTATATTAACTGACAGAACTGAAATGACTAAATATCCAATTTAAAAGTATTAAAAAATCTAATACTGTGTAGTAACTCAGTTAACAATGTTACAAATACAAATGTATCATGTCTTTGGTCTGTCTCGGTTACTCCTTTGATTTCACTGAATGAATGTGTAACTGCCAACTGAGGCATATCCCCTCCAACTGCAATCACTACAAAATGTCAGAGACTGCAATCATATATTATCTTTGCAAATGTTAAATGAGTAGCACCATTGGCTGTTAACCGCATGGCACCATCTGTTGCACTCTGCACAACATTTACAGATCACAACTGTGTTGCCAGGAAAAAACAAAGCCTAGGTCCAAGTTTATCTCCTGTCAACTCATTCAGTTAGCAAACAGCAACAGGAAGTAAACATGTATACACTGAGGGTGTTTATCTCTGAAACTGTAAAAGGGTCTGGCACCAATAAATGTCGCCATTAAATTCACTACCTGCTTTTCACCACCTAGAATAACAAGACGACACAATGCTGACAGGGAAGTAGTTTTGGCCCCTTTGAAGTGAATGGTATTTTAATAGAGGGATCCCATAGGTCACATTCTCTCGTGTGGTATTTATGTCATTAATCGCTTTTGAAAATACATTGTGGCTTTGAGGCCGTCACTTCTGTATCTACAGCACAGTTCATTAAACAGGACACATTGGAACTCAATGCAATAATTCAAATGGCCTTACATCAACTTTTCTATTCTGCATAGCATGGTGTCTATAATATAAAATGTACTTCTGAGGGTAGTTATTTTACAAAAGACTTTACTCTTATGGTGGAAAAAGATGCTTTTACTCAGTTGCATTTGGTCACAGATCATTGAGTAGGATTAAAATGAACAAAAAAGATAAAGAAGGATAAATTCCTAAAATGAGATCAAACAAATGAACACAAAATCAACAAAAATAATCAAGTTAATAATAATGAACAAAATAACCAAGTATATTAAATGAACATACTGAGCAACAAATGGAGTAAAATGAATGATAATCATATAAGTTAAAAAAAGAGCAAAAATCTACAAAATGAGCAAACATGATCAAAATAAATATGCAACAAATGAAGAAAATAAGAACTGAATCTTTCAATGAGCATTTTAATGAACCTTTAAATGGGCTTAAGTTTTTTTCTTGATGTTTGGCAGTAAACAATGTTTATCATCATGTATATTTACATTTACTTGGTTGTGAGTCTGACAATGTATTGGTGGCAGCTAATGTGCTTTTTCAAATGCACTATATCAAGAGTTACTAATTCCACACTATTAAGTTACTCACAAGTTCAGTAGTTTTTATATACTCTCATGAGATACTATTCTGACTACTATGAGATACTACCTATTTTAATGAGTTCTTGTTCTTCTCCTTGAATCATAATTATAAAGTACCAATACTTTTACATGACTACTGTTTCTGTTTACTCTACACACAACTGTAACATTTAACATTCAACATTACCTTATATCCGTTTTGGACAAAAAAAATCAATATTGTCACATTATTGCACAGTATTGTTATGTTCTCTACTGTTATGTTCCCCTTTGGTCATTTGTTTCCAGTAATTACAGCACTGTGTGATAAAAGTTAATGTGATGAATTAGAACATATTACGGATTTATGGCATCGTTTCCTCAGGGTGCAGATCTTAACAGCGTTGATTGCAAAGGAAACTCTCCCTTGTTGCTGGCCACAAGCTGTGGCGCATGGAGAACTGTCGCTCTACTTCTGTCAAAAGGTGAACCTCAGTGTTGTACTGTCAGAATATGGTCATTTAATGTGTAAGCACTCTGGCGATGCACATACTTGTAATTATGTCTGTGTCTTTTAGGGGCAAGTGTAAATGTAAACGACAAATGTGGGTGTAATTTCCTTCACTTGGCCATTCTACAGCCAAAAGGGTTGAAAAATCTTCCAGAAGAAGTTCTACAGGTAATAAACTGCTTTTCATGAAACATACTACAGGTGAATATATTGATTTGGGAACAGTTTATTGCATTATTTACCCTGTTACTAAGCAAAAGTATACTTAAAACTATGTGTCAGAGCCACTGAGCTCTCCATGAGGCTGTGTTCATAATGTACATATGAATTTATTAATACAGTTAGCAACAGTGCAGTGTGCAAATGGGTCCTATCTTTATCCATGCATCTGCAATGTTCAATATATTTGTGCACGTGGGAGTATTATTCTTCGTGTACTTAATTATAAGCTGTACTTATTGAGATTGATACACTGTAACACCTGGATTTCCACCTCAGGAATTAATCAAGTGTTAATCTATGTGTCTTTGTAGCTATATATTTTTTCTGCCATGTATGAAGCCTTAGTCTAGCACACCTATGTCGTTTCCATGTGTACATTATTTATTATATAGCGTATTACTGAATATTGTTATTGCAGGGTGCATAATTGCATGAATTAATTTGCAGTCTAACTAACTTTAGCACAACAGTGTAAAGGCATTGCTGAGCCAGGAGGATAATGAAGGCTGCACCCCACTCCACTACGCTTGCAGACTGGGTATCCATGACTCAGTAAAGAACATGTTGGGCCTCTCGGGCCAACTTGGTCTCGAATGCAAGTCCAAGGACAAGAGGTCTGCCCTGCACTTTGCTGCTCAGTGAGTTCAATTGGTCCCTGAAGGCAACACTTCTCATACCATCAAAGCTAAGCAATTCTGATTTGACCTGATTTTTTTATGTAAAGTTGCTTAACTTTTGCATACTGTATGTGCTGCAGTTTCAGAGCTGCTGATTTTGCTAATATCACATTCAAACATACTGTATATAGCATTGAGAATGAGTGCATTACCTTCTGGCCTTGGTTGGATTTAACCATTCTGGCTTTTTATACAAACAAATGTTACATTTTTTGCTGAAAACAACTTTAGTACAAGGAAAGTAAGATGCAGGATATAACTTTATACCTGTAACTTTGTACTGTATGTGTATCTCTCTGCAGGCAACTTAAGCTCACAACCCTGACATTCCTCTTCTAGATACTTGAAACAAGTGTTTTGTATTGATCAATGATGCCACTATAAAACATTAATCAAAAATGGCTTCCGAGAGGACTTTGACTTATGATCTACCTAAAGCCAAGAGTTTTATCTCTATAATTGAACAGTGGTCAGATGAAAAATGAACAACATAACTGTTCATTTTATTCCAGTAAGAAATTTCTGTACTAAAAAAGCTTTTTGAAGATTAATTGCCCTTACACACCAATTACACAGCAACCCGATGTGCTCTTCACAGGAGTAGAATTCATTTAGTAAATCACATGTGAAGAAATGTTACTTACAGTGTTAAATGAATGGACATTTAACATTATTGTTATTGATTTTTTTATCATGTATGGTAAGCAATTTCATTAGCGAGGGCAAATGATGGCCAGGCGACAGTATGATATCATACTTGAACTGTTTTGGACACATTCCCTGTACACCTGTCTCTCAGCACTGACACAGAGTGCCTCTGACCTTCTTAAAAGGCTTTGAGACAAAGAGAGATCATAGCACAAGCCAAAGTGTCACTACTGTTTATATCGTCTTCCAGCTTGAAGCACCATGAGTCATTAATGCTCACCAACACTTTTTTTTTCCCCTATAAGCCGCTCTGTGACACCTGCTGCTGTAAGATCACTATTAATCCCTGTACACGCAGCCTTAAGTGTCTCTTAGCAAGTTAGGTTACTTCATATCAGAAACACTGTGGTGCAACTGTTCCTGCTCTCTTTGTGCTGTAGGCTGTGGCCAAAATAATCTCCTTTTCAGGGATTAACTGATCACAGCCAAAATCCTTTCTTTGGTTTAGCACATCTCTTTCTCCTTCAGGTACGGCCGCATCAATACATGCCACAGATTACTGGAAAGCATCAAAGACTCTCGCCTGCTAAATGAGGGAGATGAGCGGGGCCAGACTCCACTCCATCTGGCTTCAGCAGGCGGACACACCAAGGTGGTGCAATTGTTACTGCGTAAAGGAGCTCTGTTTCACAGGTGAGCCTATAGCCAGTATACATTCCAATCTACCTGACCAACAAAGCTGACATCTAATATTTCTTTGGACCACCTTTAGCATTGGTCATCACATGCATTCACCATAGCATAATTTCAATAAATAAATGTATTGTTCCAACATTATTTCTGTCAGAGTTGCATTAGTTGTCTCCTTATGGGGTTAAATTCTGGACTGTATGGAGGCCAACCCATGTGTGAAAATACTCCCTAAATCACACTTCACAATTTGAGCCCTGTCAAACCTGCCATTTACATTTTGGAATATGTTTGCACCATCAGGGAAGGAAAAACATTGGTAGAAAGAAAAGAAGAATTTAGAAGGTACTCACTGCATCAATTAGGGTTAAACAACACTTTGCAACCGAACCATATTAATCACTGCTCTAGCCAGTGGAAAGCTCTTACCTACTCTATTAGTTAAATCCAAGCAGTGACTAATCTTTTGGACAGGTAGTGTCTGCATAGTACATTTACACTAATAAAACTGTAATTTTTGTCATCTACTGAGCACAGAGAGTTTTCACACATGCAGTACAGCTAAAGCCTAATAGTTGGACTTGTCTGCAGTGATTACAGGGGCTGGACTTGTTTGCACCATGCTGCATCTGAAGGATACACACAAACGATGGACATTCTGCTGTCAACCTCTGTTAAATTATTGGATAAAACAGATGAAGATGGGGTATGAAGGATTATTTTTTTTCAAAACTTGCTCAAGTTTTCATTCCTCAGTCAATTTATAAATGTAGCTGAGACAGTAGTTTTAAGACAAAGTTTGTTTTCAGTCAGAAACTATGCAAATGTAATCATAAATAACGACCAGTAGCACTGAGGTTCTCTGTCCCCTTTTATTCACATGCCAGAATACAGCGCTCCATGTAGCAGCAAGACTGGGACACGTGGCTGCCGTGAAGCTGTTGCTGTCAAGAGGAGCAGAGATCATCTTGAATAAGAATGATACCTCATTCCTTCATGAAGCTGTGCAAAATGGAAAAAAGGACGTGGTCAATGCTGTCATTGACAGTGAGAGGTATGTTATTAATGAGGGTGTCTTTTCAAAAGAGATAAATAGAAAAAGTCTGAAGCCTATGAAACTATGTGATGTGTTCAGGTAACTTTTAATTCATCTGTTTACTGTATATATTCATCTAAGACATGAATACTCAAAATTCCATCTTTTTTTTTTTTTTTTGTTTTTAGTTTGCCTTGTTTTGTCATGTCTTTCTGACATCTACTCCGGTTCTGTTTTTTACATCTTCAGACATCCTGAAGCTTTGAGACTGTTCAAACCAGGCTCCGGTCAGCGATGCCCTGTGCTCGACATGATTGAATTTCTGCCAGAGACCTTCAAGGTCTAAAAAAAAATGTGCACAATAAATATGTGTTTTTGTCACAAAAATGTGTCTTTGTGCTGTTTAGTTTGGTACTGTACACACATTGCTTTTTGAAAGATGTAGAGCTCTGACTTTTTGTCTTGCTGTGCTTTTTCTCTCCTCTGTAGCACCTGTTGGACACCTGCGTGAGGGAATCTGATGATGATCCTAACAGTCCTGATTTCCATGTAATCTATTTGCATGTCAAAACAGGACATGAGTGCAAGACGGTTTAAAAGTAGCTACCAGACAAATAATTGTTTTTTATGCCTTCCAGATTGAATATGACTTCATATGGCTCCAACCGCCACTTGAAACTATGATGCTAAAAGAAAAGAACATGGAGATGCAGCCACTTATATCACTCAATGTAAGATTATTTTATTTTATTTTTTTCAGAATTGACACTTTATCTACTGTTCAGTTTATGAACAGTAGATAAAGTGTCAAACGTCAAATTTAGCCCCACAGAGAACTTGGCAATAAATGCTAATCATTTTGTTTTATTGAGTCTTTTGTACAGTGTTTTTCATCATCTACATCATTTTGTCTTTTTGTGTTCTTACATCCCATTCTCAAGTTGTCACATACCGATGCTTGAGCACGATCCCACATCATCACGTACTTCACATCTTGACAGTTTGTGACATTCACCTGGGGTGATTATATAGCTGCACCAAACACGTGGCTTCCCCCATTAGAGCCCAGGGTTCAAGACTCATGTCAGGCAGTGTATTTTTTATGAATTTAACCCTCATCCAAACTCCCCTTGTATAACCCTAAGAAACCTGCACCCTGATGACAATGGTGAACTGTTGCCATGGTGACAATTGCCTTGGCGTCTGTCTTCAACATTCCCTCTTCATCATAATATGGGAGCTCTGCTCATCGGTATATGACAATGTGGGACTAAAAGGTGTTAGTCATTTTCATCTCTTTGCATCTTTTACATCATTCTTCTCTTTTTGTGTCTTTACCAGATGTAGGCAGTACTCAAGTGCATTTACTCAGTTACATTTACTTGAGCAATATTGTCCAACTACTACTTTTACATTTACAGTGAAGCAATGCACATCTACTGAGTTGCATTTGGCCACAACTCAATGAGTCGAAGAAAAAAGAACAAAAAAATGCATAATTTTTAAGAAAATATAATACAGCCAAAAAATATGAAAAACAAAAAGCAAATACAAAACACATTGGGTTAAAAAATGAGCAAAACAATGATCAAAATAGTCAAGTTAATAAGAAAAAAATTAACAAAATAAGCAATCAACCTTGCAATAAGCACAATTTGGCCTCAACTTAGTTTTTTTAATGATTGACAGTAAACAATGGTAACTTAATGTATTTTTACAATTTCTTGGTTCTGAATTTGTCACTATCGGTGACAGTAGTTTTATATGATGATCTTTTTTTACTCTTTTTCAAGTACTTATTTTTTATGTTTACTTCTACTTCTACTTGAGCCATTAAAATTTTGAAGTAACAGTACTTTTACTTAAGTACCGTTTCTCTTCACTGTCCCCACTCGTCTTTACATCTTTTTGCACCTTTCATCATTGTCATTGTAATGTAACTTTCACGAGACATCTTTTACACTTTTTTGCATCCATTTTATGTTTTTACTTCATCTTACTTTGTTATTGTCTTGTTACATCACTGCCTCCACCAGGGAGACTGTCATCAGTGGCAGTTTGTCATGGTAACATCATGACTCAAAATGTTATGCACACTGTGATGAAATTTTCTGCATAGGTCAGAAATGGCACGTTACTATCAAATACGTTTTGGAGATTATCTGTATCCCTGGTTGCAGGGTTTTTTTTTAAGCATTTTCACCAAATTATTGAAGAGCTTCATTCTTCAGTCAACTTTGAAACATGCATGAAATGATGATTTGACATTTGATTGAAAATTATTGATATCGATTGACACTGTCACCCAGCTCTAGCACTAAACCTTTACCTTCATGTGGACTAAAAATTTGCTGCTGCATGTCCGTGTGTAAGGGACATAGAAATAATAAAATAATCTAGTTAACCCCAGTTGGCAAACACAGCACGTTACACAAACATGACCTTATCTTAATTAAAAGTCACATGACACTGTACTATAACTGATCATAGGTGCAACCGGACCTCCGGAGCTATAAAACTTGATTATGCTGTCTCTGTTCACTAGAGTAAATCTAACAGCATCATTTTGTCCTATATGACCATTCACTGAATAAACACAGACAACTTATTAAACAGCAATATTCTACCAACTGAAATCATGCTCATGTGAAATGTTCCCATCTGCTGATTGAGCTCATGGAGATCAATAAAATTCACATACTTTGAATTTTTAGGCTTTGACTGTCTCGCCATTTTTTTTTCTTTCTACTTGTGATATTTAATACCTTTTATCTTTTTTCCCACACTTTCTGCAGACAATGGTGCAATATAACCGTATTGAACTCCTCAACCACCCCGTTTGCAAAAAGTACCTCGCTATGAAGTGGTGTGTATTCACTGACATCGATGTTTCTCACTCTGTTGTTTCATGGCCAAAGCTGTAGATTTCAGAATTATTGTATAATTTGAGTTTTGAACACTTCTGGTTCTGGTGCAATGTTAATGAATCAGGTTGTGCTTTTACAGAATAAGTTTATGAAGGAAACAAAATATGAGAAAGGTTATCGAGGAAACGAAGAAAATAAGAAACAAAATGACCAAAAATTGGCTAAATAATCATGGAATTGAAGAAAATAAGCAACAAAATTAAGAAAATGAGCAAAAATGATAAAGAAAATCAACAAAACATGCCACAAAATGAACAAAATCAAACCAATCCATTGTAAAATAAGACAATAATGACTCTATTTTACTGTAAATGACTCCATGTAATTTTATGCATTTGAAATGTCGTGAGCTCTTGAAATGTCATCACAATAAGATGTGTAGGAATGAAGATTGGCTTATTTTGTTATTTTCTACATTTTGATTAAATGTTGAAAGGCAATATTCAAAATAAGCACTAAACCAACAAAGAGATTGTATGATTAACATGATAATTCACAAAATTAACAAAACTGAACAACCTAAGCTGAAAAAAGAACTAAAATGAACAAAATAATGTAGAAGGTAAACATGAATGATGACAATGATTGAACCAAGTTATCAAGAAAATATGCAAAAATGAATCCAACAGTGAAGACTTATAATTGCTGATGTAAAGTGGAGTTTATAAATTATATAGCATATCACAAGAAAATGATGATTTTTTTTTTAAATGTGGCAAATGCACGTTTTACAAATACTGAGGGGGTGAATTCCCTCATCACCCCAAAATCGAGGCTGACTGTCGAAACAGCTGATTTTAATGAGTAGAAATTTTTAAGGGTGCATTTGAATATCCAGGGACGAGAGTTTTGAATTAGCTTAATGCTATATACTGTTTGTGCAACACATCACATTGCTTCTTCCATGTTTATTGCACTGTCCCTGAAAAATAAATAAATAAACAAATATCATGCCGATGTTGGATGTGCTTTGAGTCTGTTCTTCTGTTTTCCTCAGGGTTGCTTATGGGAGCATCGCCCACGTGCTCAACATGTTCTTCTACCTGCTCGGTCTCCTGCCTCTCACTCATCTGATCGTGACCTTGAGGCCATCCCTGAACACCACTGAAAATGACCAGCACCACATCAAGATGGTGCCCATATCTTTTGTTGAGGTAAAACTGACAGAAGTGGGCAGTGTTACTTTGGATAAAAGTGAAATTCAAGTTTGGGGCTAACAGAGGTTTGTGCGGTCAAATTTCAATTTGACATAATTTTCTATTAGGCAAGTAAGTATTCTACCCTAACATTACTTCTACTGTAAACATAATAAACTCAGACCCTATGAAGTAGAACTCTTATTATGCTCCTGGTGGCTAAAATTCTGAAATACAGTGACACTGGAAGACCATGAATTCCATCTTCTACTGTTAATTTGCATTTTTTTTCTCCACCATGTTGTTTGGTGTCCATTCATTATTCACACCAAATCACCTCAGACCACATTGTCAATTTTACACAAATATGTATAATCTGAGAATGATTAAATCCAATATGGGTTTAATGTTTTTAGTTTGGTAAATTTGAAAAATATGCATAGAAATAATCCATGGCCACATGTGGCTCTTTACCCCATCACCAGTGGCTCCTGTGGCTTTGTCCCAAAAATGAAAAATGACATTATAAATAAACAAAAATGTACAAAAATACACAATAAATGAACAAGATAAAAAGGACAAAACAAAAAATATTTAAAAATTTTTTTAACAATATGTACTGTATATTTATACAACAAAAAGAATAAACAAAAATAATCAAAATAATTATAAATAATGATAATTATTATAAGTATTATTTATTCATGATTATTATAACAATTTATAATTATAATAATTATAAATAATCCACAGCATAAACAATTAGAAAAATCACAAAAATGACTATAATAATAAATCACTTTGACAAAAATTCATTTTAAAAATTAACAAAATAGTCACAAAAATAAACAACAAACAAAAATATACACAAGTACTGAACAAACAATTCCATAAAAGTAACAATAAATAACTAACATAACGACAAAAACAAATTTTTTTTATTAAAAAATGAATGAACAAGAGTGTTCAAAATGACCAAAATAATCAATAAAATGAACAATAATATACAAACTGATCCATTTAATGAATAAAAATATACTTGCCAATAAAAAAATCAATACAAATGACTAAAATAATAAGCAAAATAAAAACATGTTTAAAAAAGAATGAACAATACATTTTAACACACTGCCTGCTAAAATGTACATCATGTGTCATGTTGCATATGAAGGGTTCAAATATTTTTTTATGGCTCTGGACACATGTATTTTTATTTTCTGTCTAAAAAATGTCTCTTTAGATTATAAAGGTTGCAGACTCCTGAATTATACTTTGCTTCCTTAGACACTGGTGTGGAATGTAATAGTGGTTTTAGGTTTGTGTTCATTGTTTTGTGACAATGAAGGCAAAATAACACACAGAATAAAACACAATAAAACTAATGCAAAATAACAATAAAATTAAGGCAAAATAACACACAGGCCTATTTTCATCCTAATCTGTTTTAATGACTTCAGTCATTAGCATGTAATTATTACCCAGAGCCTTGTTCAATTATAAACCTGCATTAACTTCATTATTTATAAGTCATGCGTGCACATAAAACACAAGCATCAAGGTTATTATGTGGATACTTTTAGTATAATAATTTAAATAAATGTCATATATACCCAGTTCATAGAAATCAGTATCAATCACTCTACTACATTTAATGAAGGTTCTCTGCAACTATCAGAATAAATATTGTTTCTTATTTTATAGCAAAGCATCTTCACATCCATCTGTATGGTGATGGTCGTGGCCATGAACATCTATTCTGTCGGAAAGGAAGTCTTGCAGATATCGCAACAGGTACTGCACTGTAATCCAAATGTCATTACCTCACATAAAACATGTGCACATAAATCTGTTCTGCACCAGGTCTGCATGGACATCAAAGGCAATCAATGTGTGTGATGGATCAGCGCCCTCTGACATGATTTGCAGCACCACTGAGTGGCCACACTTACAATGTCACCTTGACACTTTAATGCAGTTATATTTAGTCAATGTATAAGAAATGATATCACATATTCTTTAACATTTTGTAATATTTTAGAGCTCATAGCTGGTTTTCATAAGGGGAATAGCAGAATAAAAGTTTGTCTAAAAGGTAAAGGTTTGGATGATTTTTTATGAACTAAGTTTCTTCCTTTCCCTGAAAAGCGTTGGAATTACTTCAAGGATTATTCCAACGAGTGTGACTGGGTTTCAGCCATCATGTCCCTGCTGTTCATCATTCCCCTCATGCTCAATGCAGACGGCTCTTTACATTGGCAAGCAGGGGCAATTGCAGTTCTGAATTCGTGGGTTGGATTTCTCCTTTATCTGCAGAGGTAAATTCAGCTTTAGTGTGTGACTCTTTTATGGTAAATAACACACTAATAATTAACCTCCCAATCTCCCATCATGTCCAGGTTTGAAGGCGTTGGCATTTATGTTGTGATGTTTGGGGAGATCATGAGAACACTGGTGCGGATTATAATGGTGTTCTTGTACCTGATGTTGGCATTCGGTTTGGCTTTCCATGCTTTAATGCTCAACCAGGTAGGTTTTGTTAAAGATCCTGCTTTGTGTAAATGCATATTTATGGGAACTGAGGTTTATATGTATAAAGACGATGCTATAAAATAAAAGTTGTAAAAATTTGATCTCGTTCAGTAATGTCAGTCCTGAGAAATTCTCACTACAAGCTACTTTTGTAACTTCATCACATATTGCATCACTCATAGTCAAGCTATAAACTATTAGCCATGCCCTATGAGCCAATAAAATTATACATTTTAAACATATGTTGCAACCAATCATATTCAGGTTAAAATTAGCCCCACCTTCATGTGCCAGTGGTCATTACCATTGACAATGTTTTTCAAAAATTGACAATGAATATACTGTAGCATTTTTCCATGTTGGCAGTGGCATTCTGTCAGTATCTATTCCCAGCTCAGCTTGAAAACGACCAGTCTGTCAGCCACGCCAAGGGCCTTAGACGTAAAAGCAGACGGGTATCTCAGAGACACAGAGGGCACATAGCTTTGAAGACGGGTGGCCATGTAGAAGTGTACATACTGCAACAATAGTATATTAGATGTACAGTACTGTAGGTAAATGATGGAATGCAATCATGCAATATGCATTATTCCGTGTAGCAACATGGTTTGTGTGTTTTTCTGTATATTTACGAATTACAAGTCAAAGAAATAAAGAAAGGGTGTTTCAGTTACGTGTAATTATTTTTGATCTTTCAACCACAGTCCTAGCATTAACTCAGCTATTTAAAGGTACCTGTTAGTTGGGAGTATCAGGACAAGTACTGAGAATTTTAGATCCTTTGCATTACATATTCCACACTTGAATTTATGTAAGAGAAAAAAATCACATACAGTAGTTCTCTGAGTCGCTTGGCCATTTGTCTCTGCAGTTAGTTATGCTGCATATATTATTGATTCACATAGTCAAATGGAGTACCTCGTGGGTCAAAGAACATGGATGTGTTATTGAATGATGATGGAGATAGAATACCATCATGCTGATGAGTATTAAAGGGAATGCCACACAGAACTCTAATTGGTTTATTCTAAATCATGCAGAAGCACTCCCACTATTATTAATAAGATGAAGTCCACCTGTTTGGTCGATGTGCTGTGTGAATGGCAGGTAGTCACCCTGACAAGAAACCAAACCTGAAATGGCCACACCCCCAGTGATCAGAGGAGTTTGACAATTGACCGAGCTCTTTAAATTTCCAGAAGAGAGGCAAAAGTGTTTCCACATTAAAAAATGGCAGATACATCTTCTCATCCTGACTGAAACCAGAATGGCATATACAGAGAGCTTTGGAAAACTAAGGAAAAATCAAATCAACTCACTTTAATTTGCCAACACCCCTACAGCACTGTTTCTATTTACTGTATGTGGCACAGATATATATTAAATTTTATGATGTGTAACTTTAATAGAAAAATACCTTTACCTTTATGTGGAAGGTCTTCTCAAGAGAATATATTATTGGGCAAATTACTTTAGAAAACATTCATTTTCAATAATATTATTCCTTCCTATAGAGGGAATGGTACAAAGTAAGGAATTGAAGAAGGAAAGGAACAGCTAATCCTTGGGGCTCATGGGAGAGAATGACTATCCATAATAAATATCTCAGATACTTTATGTATGTGTGTCTTTTATACTTGCGTATGCTGAGTGCACCAGAATGTAATATTGTATACAGTGGCTTTGGTGCTTTTGGAGATCAATACAGTCATCTAATGATTGATAAAGTAATGCAGCCATTTCTCTTCTTTTATTGTTAGAGAGAGTTTGAAACCGTCCCACTCTCACTAATGCAAACCTTTGTGATGATGGTGGGTGAGCTGAACTACCAGAATAACTTCCTGGATGCGTATCTGAACAACAAACTCCCCTTCAGTCTTCTGACATATACCATTTTTATCAGCTTTGTTCTGTTCATGCCAATACTACTGGTGAACCTAATGGTAAGTATGCGCTGATCTCTTATTATGGAAATTAAATGAGATTTCATGGGACTATATCAATACTTTGAGTCATTTATTAGTAGCTTACTGTACTTCATTGTTATTTTCTGGATGTGTTGTAGATTGGTTTAGCAGTTGGAGACATTGCTGAGGTTCAGAGAAATGCTGCCCTGAAAAGAATAGCCATGCAGGTAAGTACAAAAACTATAGCTTATTTGTTTTTTTTAATGTACACAATATTGACTTAAAATTTCAAAGATGTATTGTACAGACTCATTCCACAACTTTTATCCGTTACATGTCAATTGATTATTTTGTCCTGTTTTTTTTTGTTTTGGCATTTTTGTTCATTTTCTTTAGATATTTGTGTTCATTTTCTTGATTTTTTTTTCATTTTATGATCTCTTTTGTTCATTTTGTAAATTATTCTAATTTTCTCAATTATTTTGCTCATGTACTGTATGTTTTATTGTGGGAATTTTTAAAATTTGATTAAACTATTTATGAGATTGTAATTTTCTCTTTAATTTCAGTCTTCTTGTGTTGTTTTTGTTATGATGTTCATTTTGTTGGCTGACTTGGTGCTTCTTAAAATGTGGAACAGTTCAAGTGGGACAAGGATTCCTCTGAATCTGTGAAGCGATATCCAAGCCCCTGTAGTTGCAAGGTGTCCCAATACTTTTGTCCATAAAGGGTATGTTGTTTTGTCAAAGCAAACAGGGTAGTCACTTCCTTTTTCATCTTTTCTAGCCAGTCTGTCATGGTTGAATCCACAATCAATCAAAAAAGTAAATGGAGTCATGGTAATAGAGGTGTTGTTGAGAGGCAGTTTATAAGAACATAGATGTATCACAGAAAGTTCACAAAAACAATGGCACCAAAACTAAAATCTACATTTTCTGATTAAATTTTTTTTAAAAGCAGCAGACATACCCTGTTTCATTAAAGCACATTTTTAGTCACAAGTGATTAAGGATTCCTATTAATTCATATTAACACGTATATGTTAAACTAGATACCTTAAAGGCACTGTCTACTCTTTTCTTTTGTCTCTCCTCTGTCCACTAACCCCAACCGGTCGAGGCAGATGGCCGCCTACCCTGAGC
>JAQQAE010000551.1:0-32136 GCA_029823295.1 Pseudamia nigra
GGAGAGGAAGGGTGGGTCAGTTTCCCTATTAATGCTACTACAGCTACCCTACAGAATAATATAATGGCAAGAAACATTCTTTACTGCATGTAGAAAAAAATTGATTCAATACATTTTAATAGTCCTGTAGATCTAGTCCGGTTGCAACATTCAGCTGGTCCGAGTTTACTTTCATTATGCACTTTGTCAAACGAACTGAACTTTTTGAATAACGTATTTCACTGCTCATTGGTCACGTGCCATGATTGGCATCTACTTCTTCATGCCAAGGAAACACTTCCTTTTCTTCTCCTGAATTGCCACCACTTCGAAGCGTGTCACATGTTTTTATATACGTATTTCATCTTTGTGCAGCACAGCTCTAGTGTACGGGTGAACCCCAGAGCCTCCACTTTCCTGCTAATTAGATTTAAAACTTTGTTGTTGTTATGTGAGTGCTTACCAGCATATAGTTTCATCTGACCATATTTCTATATGAGCTTTTACCTCATCCTCACTCCACATCTGCCCGCACACCACTTTTCCCGCCCATCATGCAACATGCGTTGTAGTCCGCTCTCTCCGTTTGGTTCACTTGAAGCGGACCGAGGCCTATTTTTAGGCAAACCAAAGTTCACTTGTGTGATCTGCACCAGAGTTTGATTGAGCATTCACACCTGTCCAAAATGAACTCGAGTTTGATTAAACAGGGCTGGTGTGAATGCACCCTTAGAGATTGATTGCTTATTGCGGAGGGCTTTGATAACTGAGCTGGCACATTTTTTTATTTTCTAGCACACTCTCTTGCTTCTGATTATGAAAAAAAACATGAATACATCTCACCATTATCACTGTAATGAATTCACAGCCTGTTGTGCACAGAGCAAAAGAGCTTAGGCAAATAAACAGGGTCTCCCATCACAGCTCTGATGCACAGCCATGAAAGCATTATTTATGTAATCATCAATGTGTTCTTCACTGACATAAGACTTTGTTATGTAAAGTTCCAGACCAAAGTAGTAAAACTGCATACTTTACTTATTTTCTCGTAGTGCAGACAATCACATGTTTAAATCTGAAAAGTATGTCAGCATTTCGACGTGACAGTGAGAAGATCAGGAATCTACATTTGCAAGTATTCACTACAAAACAAAAAAATTCAAAACAAGCAAAATCCCCTTTAGCCCCCTCATGCATTTTGCCAGAAAATCTAAACTTATTTAAATGCTCTGAAATTTTCTTCAACTTAATTAGCTATGCCTGATGAGTTAATATTATGCAGCTAAATCAAGGCCTTACCTCTACTATTGCACATGAGCATTTGCAAGACGTCATGTCAAATTTAATTTAAGAATGGCAGTACTTATGCAAATCAATACCGTCCTCAAGTGGTTCTATGGGGGAAGAACCATTTTTGTCAGTTCAAGATGTTAAATTTGTAAAATTCAACATAGGAACTCCACTGAATATCTCCACAAATTGATTCAAGGGTGGAAAGACGATACATGAACATTTTGTGAGGGGGCCGCTGAACATATTACTCTTCTCACTCAATTTGCGAGTGAATACTTTTTTCCCCTGCATGAATTGAGCGGATTTGGCAGTTGCCTTGAGTGTGTATGGGGTGTGTGGGTGTTTGTATTTAGGCAGGCTTCTGCACTGGCTAATAGTACCGCAATCATCAACAATTCTTTAGGATATAGTTTTAATAGCTGCAACTAAACCACAAGGTACAAATACACGAGTTCCCCAATTGAGGAGGTTAGCTTGCCTCCATTTCATTATGAATAATATGCTATGGAGGAGCGGCTGTGGGCCATTTGACTTTAATTGTGAGTGGCATCAAGGCGTTCCTTCCAGTGAAGGAATAGTTGGTGCTCAGCTGGCCCTGCAGCAGCTCGCAGCGAGGCATCTATAGGGAAATGAGCTGTAATTAGTTGATAGAGAAGTGACCCCGATGCAGAAAACGCCACAATAACACGCTAGAGTCAGACACTGGAGGATAGAGTTGTTGCATACTGTAGCAGAGAGCCTGGTACATTATTGAGAAAACACAGTCCCACAGGCCTTAACAATAAAGGAATGTTAAAAAAATCATTACTGTCTGTCACTGTTTGTTTATTGCAAGTCAATAGAAAAAGTAGCTGCCAGATTGTTAAGGATTTCATGTTGTTGTAGAGCGAGACGTGTCAAAATTGAGCTGCCTTTTGTGTAAGATCGCAAGGGCTGTGATATTAAAGAACTGGATGGACTTTGGAAAACAGGTGAAATACAAAGGTTGGAGCTTACTGTGATGTCCACCTTGACATTTGTAGGATTCGTCCCATAAATTAATACTGGCTCCTGAGGAGCACCATCGAAAAATACTGACATACTTATCCTTTTAATCACATACAGGCTGAGGCCAAAATTATTACCTCCCTTATGAAAATCTGATTCTTTTCCAAATCTTCCAGATACCTGGAAAAGCTTTGATAACTTTGTATATCCTTCTCCTTTTTTGTGTCCATCAAAAATCCTTCTTCTCAAACCTAAACCCATTGATTTTATTTTTGGCATTGCGCTCTCACAAGTGATGCCTTAAGTCCTTTCTGAAGTGAACACTGGACAAATGTTCAGTTTTAGCTTCACTTCACACACTTGGGAACAAGTGATGGCTCATGCTATGCCTGAATAAAAAGGCCAGCTCTTCTAGGGCTTAATAATATTGACCCTGGTCATTTTTATTTTTCCTAAAATTATTTTGCTTTTGTTTGCAAATGAAAATTACTTGCTGTTTCTGAGTGAAACGTATGCTTTGAAACACTGTTAATATTCATTGTGGGGGGAGGGGGGGCTAATAATTGCATACATGTTCACTACATCATTGAAAAAAGCATACAAAACATAAAGAAACCAGATATACAATTTAGATATTCAATACGTCAAAGGATGTCTAAATTGACAACAAATCTTCTAATTGTCAAGATTCAAGATTCAAGAGTCTTTATTGTCATTATGTTCACACAGAACAAATCTTCTAATTGTCAGGCTTTACTGTCTATAGAAACTACTTATTGATCTCTATGTACTGTAATCAGTGCATTAATTGTCCTTGTTTCATCCATTTCCTGTAAACTGCTTGCTGAAGAAAAAAAAAAGACTTACTATATCAGATGCAGTATATGGTTGCGCTTATGTAATGAACCTTGTCATCACTTTAACATTTAAGCACCAGGAAAAAACCAGCATATTTTCCTTTGGCTCAGAAAGACATTTACTAATTCAGAAAGGACTATAGATCAATCCATAAGTGCTGCATTTGTAAATCTTTACAAAAATCCTTAAGCATCTGCTCAGAACAAGTTCCTTGTGTAGTCATACTCTATGCTTATTGTTTGCTTCTGCCAATTTCATGAATCATGTCTGGGAAACTATTATTGATAAGGAAACAAGGAGGTAATGTCAAGTTGCCCTTTTTTGTAATTTAACATCCCATTATTATTACAAAAGTAATAATACGTGCAATATCTTCTGAGGGCTTTTGATACTACAGTCAGACCCTGCACCAGCTATTCATATTCAAGCATTAGTCCGAGAGCACGGAATAGATTAGAGATATGATCCCTCTTTCTGTCTCCCTGGGCTTCGCTTGCACATCTATACTGTATGCACCATTTCGCATCTCGCCCCAACACTTTCTCACCATGAATCATAGAAAGAAAATAAGGAAGAGAGCAACTACCTAGCCTATAAACCTCAGGTCATATTTCTCATTTTTTTAGAACGGCATCGTCTTTTTTGTTTGTTTTTCCCCGATACAACCATGAAGGTGAACCTTATTCCAAAGCGAAGAGGGCAGTATTTCATGGATTTAAAATGAGTGGCAGTGTAAGTACATCTTCAAGGTGACAGCGATGCGATGTACACAACAACAGAACACATAATTTAAATAATACATTAAATAAAGGGCTCTGATTTACTGACAAGCAGTTCTTGATTTATGGCTTTGAAATATACAGAATTCAGTATAAAGTAGCCTGAGTTCTCTCGGTTTATTCATTTAGGTTTTATCTCCTCCAATAGAGTGGGCTCAAACAAAACATTGTCTCCTAAGTGCTTTATCAAAAACCGGAGGTGCATTGTTCAAACTGCACACGAGTCTGCCAAAGCTGTGAGGCAGCTCCTGTTTCAGCCGTAACAAAACAGAAAATGTTTTTTTCTTTTTTTTCTTCTCTGCTGCAATGTGAGAAAAGTCAAAAGGTAGATTTAACCTCCTACACAATTAGTGACAGGTCTCCAGTGTATCACCGAGGTCTTCAGTTCACCTTCCTTTCATACGGCCGGGGTATACTGGCTGTTATTTTAATGAGGGTTGACCCAGACTTTCATCTTTTGACTTTCAGCTCTAAAATATAATGAGAGTGGACCCAGAACAACAAGGCACTTGAAATTCATACAGTGCTGTTCTTCCACTGGCAAACAGTGACTTCGGATCCCTTCTCCCACGAAAATGAATCACCTGATTGTATATGCAAACGAAATGGCGCCTGTTGAGGCGTGCAAAATGATTGAATTGACCAGAGGCTACAGTCTGCTAGGCTATTGATTTTCTTCTGATAAAATATGCCAGACTTGGCTGGGACATGTTGGCAATACTACTGACAAATACCAACAGTGGAAATTATTTACAGTATTTAGGTTAGAGGAGGGTCTCTTATTCACCGTATAGCTGCAGTGTGAGCTGTAACCAAAGCCAGCCTGCACAGAAAAGACGAAAACAATCAAAAAACAGTCCATATTTTTGCCCAAACTAAGTCTACTATAAATTTTACCAAAATCCATACTGCAGCTCGTTACTTTGTTTCCTGCTCTGAGCATCCAATATTTATATTTCCCTTTTGTATCATTTCAGAGAGTCAATCTGAACATGTCAATGCGTTTTCCCTCCACAGCATACGCAGGCGGAGAGGCAGGCCTGGCCGACTCCATCGTGGCACCAGTGGCACAGATAGGGGAGCTTAATCCATGTCCTCTGAGAGATTGCCCAGAAAGATGAAGCCTTAATTAGCCTGATAAAACCCCACGTCATAACACTATTGATAAAGACTGGGAAATGAGGAATGAGTAGAATAATAATAAAAAAACAAACAAAGGCTACGGTATATAAGATGGCTAGATGGGTTAGGGAGACAGTTCGTAAGGTAACTGAAGCCGGTGGAAAAAAGGGCCATTCATGCTCACTCAGCTCAACTCGGGGAGCATTGTCTCATCTCTGAGCAATCCACCTGCTCCAAATTCTTTCATAAGAAGCTTAGAGAAAAATGCTGACCTTCATATAATCAAAGATTATGTGGAGGAAAACAACAACGGTTTCTGGAGTACTTAAGCAATAGCACTCATGGGAGGTTAGCGCAATTAAAGGCAAAATTACTTGTCTAAGCTGTCCTTGTATCCTCCCTTTGCTTATCATCGGTTCCCTGTGGTATGAGAGGAGGTCATAAAGATAGTGAAAAAAAAAAATCACATCTCACTAGCCTGCTTAATCCTACGGGTACCAGAAGGAGAAAAATCTCACTTCTAGACAGACAATCTAGGTATTTCACATGCTACACATGGATCAATGACAAGGTGACCCTCTATTGTAAAACCAGATGGCTTTAGAGACGCGCAGCAAATCCCTTGTCAACACTTGTGAACCCCTTAAAAGAAGTTACAAAAAGCAGATCGGTAATTTTGTTAAAGCTGAATTAAAATAGGACTTTCTCAGCACACTGCATTATGTTTGGATTATCTTTAAACACTACAAAAACCTAATTAGATTCAGAGCGCACCTCATATCAAAGACGCCCAATCCCGATGTGCAGAGGAAGAAGCGTGATCCATTCTGCCACTCACCCCTTAATTAATGAGAATGGCTGCCTTTTTACTTTGTGGAAGCATGCTGACAGGCTCACCATACGCCCGTGGACACACATTTTTTTTGAATTTTGCCTTTTGTACTCTTGTCATGTTAACCTTGTGATGTAACTTGTATGACATTTACTGAGTAGACACGGGCTCGAAGTGCTGAGGCACTAACTGTACTGAAATATCTTCCTCGGTTCATCTCAGTTATAACACCTTTGTTTCTGCTCTCATCTGGGTTATTTATAGAGCTGGCACGGGGGGGTTTTACGACTATATTTCAGGCAAGGCACCCTCATTCCATTTGAATGCATTTACAGGTGCTTATATGCATTTTATTTTAGCGGTGACTCTGCTCAAGAGATGCTCTGGGACAATCTGAGCAACTCTGACGCACTGATGGCCCCCGAGATCTCAAACACGTCATGATTTTATGACAAAACTAGAGTGCAGAAGAAATATGTTTTGGAGTTTCTTACATTGTGGTTATTTATTCACCTTAATTCAGGAGGAGGTCGGGGAGGTTGAAATAGTTGCATACGCGCAGCAGCATAGCGGAATGAATGAAGACGGCTAGGATTAAAGGTACAGCTGATTAGAGGTGTGTACGGCAGGGATGGCACTAATTGGATAGAACATTAAGCACAGGCTTCTGCACCTGCCTCAGTTATGCACAGGTTTCATTTTTTAAGCGTTTTAGATTGAGTAGACAAAATGGCAGGTGTAAAATTGTCTAGAATTGAACATGCACAAACATTTCTGTGCCAATATCTGTACAAAGCGTTGATGTCTATAGTTGGAGAATATATATTTTTGCTCTTTTATTCATTATTCCAACATGGGTGAAGAAATGCAAAAGAGCTGAATTATTAATTCGTAATTTGCATATCTACCACAGTTTCAGGAAAGATTGTATTATGAGGAAAATTACATCTGAGGCTCTTTCTTAGTGCTATGTTGACCAAATATGTCTCATCGTAAGCATGGATTTAAAACATACTGACGCGTATCGAAGCTCCTGGTTGACACCGACCTTAACCTAAAATAACTTTAATTCATCATTACATCTCTGAAGAGAGTCTCTTGCCAAATCACTAACGAAAAGGAAGGGTTAAGTTGCCTGGACTGTCCTCGCACCTCACATCAGCACTTTGCAGACCTGATCCCTCTCTCCTCACGATTCCCATAGGTTCCCAACTACTTTGCACTTCTGTGGCAGCATGTCACTTACCAGCATCCATCAAGGTCAAATGCCATTTCATTTTGTCGCCTTTGATCGCCGCCTGGCTGTTTCATCAGTCTCACTCTGGCCCCATTCCACCCACCCGCTCCCACCATCATCTTGCCGGTTAATCTGCCCTCGCTCATCCCCATAGATTTAGAGAATAGAAATGGCAGAAGCTGAATTTAAAACATGTCTGTCCGGAGGTGATGCATAGGCAATCGATCAACTTGAACTTGTCAAACTTGTACAACCAGAGGACAGACTGGAAGAAATTATGCAAGTACACTTTCTGGCACATTTAGGTTTTGCATATATAATTTACAAGCCTTCGAAAAGTAATTTTGGTTCTCCATTCCCTAAATTAAATTCTCTGCATTCTCATTTCCTGGAATGAAAGCTCAAACACACTGACTAACAGGATCCTGCCTTTTTTGCTTAATTTAAGCCAACCCTTTGTGCTAACAAGAAACGTTTCTGCAAGCAAAAGACATAAATACATACAGCAGATTAAAAAAACTACAAGTGACTCATTAGCTTAACAAAAGCAAAATAAATATCCAGTAGCTCTCATTATAAATTGAACAGATTGAGTTGTCATTGCAATTCAGAATAGTTTTCATATTGTAGTTGAAAATTGATGACGAAAATTGCTGGAAATATCACATTAAGCATACTCACAACAAAGAGTGTAAAACTATTTTATTTTATCCAAAGCAAAGCATTTAATCAACCAGAAATCAACTGCTCATTGTGCACCTTCTATGCAAGTAACACATCAAACCATGTCTAAATTCTGGGAATAGTGTGCTATTACGTATTGTTAAGATTTACTGAATGATGGAAAAGACAATGTGAAAAACTACAATTTATTTCCTGCGGGAATCAGTCAAAAAAGTCACAAAACTCCACAGTCCACACAACTGTGTCATACTTTAACAAAGCACTGTTCAACGTTTCAGTGGGTCACAAAACATTTGACTTTTTTGGTGCCAGTTGGTATTTATATCTGCATTTTTTTTGTTAGTTTACAGTGGGAGTCAGTGGGATGTTGGTGAGTTAGAGTTGGAGTCTAATCGACAAGGTGGGGAAAAGCTTTGAAATGATCCCCACATTTTCATCTTAAACCATTTTTAATCGGAGACCGTTTACAGCAGGTTCACAATTTTTACTAGAAATGTTGCCACACTTGTCCTTTTTCAGAAACCGAAGCCCAGCGACTTACAGAAGTCAAACGCTGAGCCTGACGGTGACAGAAGGTCCGTCCAACTGCTGCATTAACTCCCACATTAGATGAGCGTCGACGTGTCTGTTCAACTCCAATAACTCCCACGCGCTCTGTATCACATAATTCACACTGAAACTAAATAAAAATTATATTAGAATGTTCAGAGAAACCTCCTATCACTGCTAAAAGCTGTTAATAATCTGACCAACGGTTTATGATGCAGATGACGCTCTTTGAGGAAAACCCTCAAGCTGACACGTCATCAGTAAGGGAGTATGTCTTTGTTTCTTTGGTTGGGTTAGGATGAAATAAATGTAAACTTCATCCTGATCCTTTTCAAATGTGTATATTTGGCAAATTTGATTTTTATTTATTTCTTTAATTGATTTAGTTTTTTGCGTGTGTACTATTTTCTTCGTTTTACATGTTACATGTCAGTCAATCAGTCAATCAAATCTGTCAATTAAAAATGCAGACATGCTGATGGACAGATGTGAAAGAGCCAGCATTACTGTCCATGTTAAAATTAAATAACGCTGTGCATTTATGAATCTTTAACTGGCATAGCATCCTAGTAAAGTGCAGATTTCTTTTAGAGTTTATGGCCCCTGAACATGATGAGACAAAACGCGGGACCGGTGTGAAGTGAACCATGACGAGACCCGAGTCCAAGTGGGCGGAGCCTTGGACTGCAGGTTTTCACTCAAATTCAGCTGATCGGATCAAAAAAGTCTTTACACTAGATGGCCCTGAACTGACTGTTGTGATACTTGTTTTAGGGCCCGGGAACATGTTTTATCATGTTAAGAAGCACAGAAACGTACATTTTTTTATGTGTCTCCTTTAAAATATACCAGAATATGACACTTAGATCAGGGATGCTCACACTTTTTCATCATGTGAGCTACTTATAAAATGACCAAGTCAAAATGATCTACCTGCTGGAAATTTGTGCACGCAATGACTGCTGACAATCATGAAAAAAGTCCTCCTCTCATTCCGTATGAAAGTGATAAGTTTTTGTCCAGCTCCCCCACTCATTTTTTTTACCCTTTCTTAAGTTTAAGAGAAAAAACCAAGGGCTAAAAATTGGATTGTTAGTTTTGCAGCACATAGGTTGTTTGCGCATGCGCAGTCACCTAAGTGTCAGAAAAACTCAGATGTCATTTGACTGGCTGCCCTGTAAATCAATCAAGTGATGGGATGGATGATAGGCTGACGTCTATTTTTTTTTTATGTCATGCGATCTACCCACGCTACTCGACGTATTGAGCACACCTGCTGTAAATCAATCAAGTGACGGGATAGATGATAGGCTATTTTTTAAATGTCATGCGAGCTAAATAAATAAATAAATAAATAATAAAAAAATAAAATAAAAAAATAATAAAATAATTAATTTTTAAAAATAATTTTAAAAAATAAAAAAAAAAGTCATGCGAGCTGCCAACTACCTTCGCGGGTGACCGATCGATCGCGGTCGACATAATGAGCACCCCTGACTTAGATGATCTACATACTATTTAACCCTCAAATATCCGAATGAGTACCCATGATACTGTCAAAAAACTTGCAAATGTACAGTTATTTTTCCTTAAATCACATGCAAAGTCATTCCATTTCAACAATCCAAACATAAAATTGGCAATTTCACTATTCAACTTTATGACGCTGACCGCTAGAGTGTGTTTGAAAAGCAAAACAATGAGAGAATCAGGAATCAGGAACGAGTTTCTACGCCATGTGAGTTAGCTTTGCTCTGCCTCGGTCTGGCTGTCGGTGGGAATAGTGTTGCTTGTTCATGTCAGGCAAACTAACATCTCCTCATGCCACTCCATCTGGTCGATAACCTGAAATCTGACCTCTTGTTTCCTCCCTGCACTTTTGCTCTCCTCCATCAACAGTATTAGCAGTTCTTTTTACAGTGCTCTGTCATTCCTACTTTTCTTCTTCCACGCACTGACAGTCAGAGAAGGAGAACGACGGAGAGAGCTTTTAAGGAAGTCAAAAAGCAAAAAAGAGCTTCAAACCGGTAGTAAAAGTGTGCTTTTAGAGACCTAAAAGCCTCTTCCTTTGTATCTCCATGCAGGGCTCGTGTTGTTTTCAATCACATGAGTTGGAACAGGATGCCTGGTTATAGTGCAAGTTCTCTAGTTTCACAACAGAAGAGGATAATGGTCCTAAAACATTAAAATGCATTATAATATATTATATTATGGACCAGTCTCTCTGTACTTGTGCAAGAATTTTAATGTTCTTGGTGAAATCTCCTAGTCTTAGTGCATCGTAGTTACAATCTAAGTTAAAAAAAAAAAAACTTTTTGGACAAAAGCCAAACAAAAAAAAAAGCTGCAAAAATATTTGAACTCTTTCCAAACATTTCAGCTGGCAACATGTTAAAATCAATTTGGTTATCATTTTACTCATTTAGGTGCATTTTGTTCATTTTGTTGATTTGATTTTTCAATTTTCGCTCATTTACTTGATCAATTTGCTTATTTTCACTCATGTTACAGATAATTTCGTTTATCCGTCATTTCGGTTCCTTTTGTGTAATAATTTATTTGTTTCTGAGAATGTTTTCTTCATTTGCCTGATTATTTTTCACATTTGCAAATTTTCTGCATCGTTATATTTATTGTCACTTATTTTTGCTTGGCTTCTTTCATTTGTTCATTTACTTTAATATTTTGCTAATTTTGTTGACTCTTCTGCGAGTTTCCTTTTGTTTTCATTGAGCTGTTTTATTACTTTATGCATTTTTAGGAACTTTTGTTTATTTTGCGAATTGTTTTGTTCAGTTCGTCTTAATCTTGTTCCGTATTTTTCTTATTTTTGTTCAGTTTCTTGGCTTTGTTCCATTTCTTCATTATTTTGTTCAGTCTGTGGGTTATTATTCAGGTCTGTCTGAATTTATGTCTGTTGCTTGCTTCATTTTTTTCCATCTTCTTGTTGATTTAGTGCCCATTTTGTTCATTTTGATTTATTGTAACGCCACAGGAGCCACCGGGGAAGGGCTAAAGAGCCACATGTGGCCCTGGAGCTGCAGGTTGCAGACCCCTGGCTTAGTGGCTTTCTGGAAGTCATGAAAGCAGAACAAAAATAACAAAACAAGCCCACAGGTGCAAACATGTCAGAATGAAACATGAGCATCTCAGACATATTTCCTGTAGAAATACTTGTAAGCATTTCCAACTTTGAGTGTGAGGTATAACATCTGAAATACGTAACAGACTGAATGTAATTGACAACTTCAGAACTTCAGGAGTTGCCCTGTCAGCCGACTAACCAGAGGAGAGAGAATGGAGAGCCCTAGTACAGCACCAAATGCCTTTTAATAGCCATTATATCACTGAGGTGAGACACAAACACAAAACTTGTCCCCACTTACGGAAAATATCATACTTTTCATTCAAGTGTGAATGTGTAAGTGGAGCTGCTGTTGTTCCACTATTGTGTTTCAGCCACAGAGCAGCACTGAACGGATGCTTTCTGAGAACAGATGCAACATATAATTTTGCTGCACAATACTAATCATCACTACTGCTAAACAGTTTATTCAGGCTCTAGTAGTGAATGCATGAATATCAAATCTGGCAAAAATATTCATTGTCACCAGATTGAAAGGAAAGGCAACAATGGACATGGAATTTATACTTAACAAAATCCACACAGAGTGTTTCCGCCTGCAGGTGCATTTTAAGTTAAATTACTATTTGCACCTGAAAATCAATTTTGAGTATGTGCTTTAATGGATGCCACAGGTAAACAAACTGAAACTTAAAGTGCTTTTGGCCTGGGAGAGCCTGGCATTAATGCACTAACTTGAATGTGGTTGTTTGATTTGCAGCTCTATCCTCTCCTAAAAATCCGAGTACTGTACATCATTTACACTTCATGAGCAGCTTGGCTCTGACATACGCATCTTTCACCTGATCGTTTCAGTGTCCACTTTTAATTCTGCCTGGCAACAGGGATGCGATTGATTAGTCCCTACGCGGTGAATACAAATGTCCTCTCCAGCGAGTTGATCAGGAGCACAACAATGCCCCCCCCCCCAACCATTGACCCATAACCTTGTGATCATCAATGTCTTTTTTAATGATATGTCCTCCCAGTGGCTCCAGGTGACGTTATTACAGCCTGACGACAGCGGAGAGTGTGCATATTTTAAACGTGCTCTCAATGCTTTCATATTTATTTATGGATTGAATCTGTTTGTGTTATTTCCATGTGGGTCAAAGCTTGTCTGTGGTTACTTAAAACACACTCCACACAGTCAGTATCTATTTCCCGTGGGTGTTGCCATTTTAAAATATGTCCTTTTCTTATTTCCCTCTTTTCCCTTTTCCACACACAGACAAAGGAGTCGTTCTCTCTCAACACTTCAGCAGAGTTTCTCTGAAGAGATTTTTCTTGACATTGCAATTAGAATTAGCAGCACCTTTTAAGTGCTTCTCTAATATTAATCCTTTAAAGGTGAATAGACTCTATAGGCTAATGTGAATGCATGGCATTTAGGCATGGCTCTGACGTGGTACTAACAAGGCTCTACTGTGCAATGACATTTCACATAGAGCACTAATTCAAATACTAATATAGATATAACAGTAATTAGCCCTCTCGTATTGCTCTTTTTGATTAGAATGAGATCCCCAGGAGCGTTTAGCACTAACTGGAAACTGGTCTATTTTTGTGTATTTATAATATGATATTTGCTGTTCTAGAAACAGTATCGCTGATGTGATGAATTCTGTGTTACAAATTTTGTGGAAATTCCGGATTAGTCTATTCAATAATTATGTAAATGCACACTGCATTATAAGATTAAGGCCAATGCCATTAATTCGACAGTTTGATTTCAGAAATGACATGGTGAAAACCACCATCCCCCTGTTGAAGGTAAAGTGGAGCAATACACAAACCGTTACATGGATGCATCCAAACACCCAGAACAAAACAATGGATATTCAACTAGGCCGTGTTAAAAAGCAGTTTTATTTCTATGGAACCCCTGACCGTAAGATTTTTATAATCGTACAGTGAGGATTCATATTTTAAATCTACCATTTTATTGCACACAGATAAGCATTACCATTTCTTGGGCATGGCTCAAGTATTTGTGAATAAGAATGGACTGCAAACCTCCCCTGACAACAAGCAGATACAATATAAAGAACACTTACACTACATTTCATAATTTCAGATTCAGCAGACTGGCCAAAGGGAGACAAATACAATACAATTGTAATAAGGTGATATTTTTGGGGACACTTTCAGCACAAGTGAGAGATCTTATGCCCGCAGGGAATGCATTTCTGAAAGTATGAAAGAAATTCTAAGCAACGCTGATGACATTTCAGCAGCTGTTCTTCCTTCTTATCAAGTCAAAAGAAAGCTGCCCAGGACAACAGTGGCTCGTGACCAAGAAGCTCCCTTCCTCTAATATCAAACAGCCACTATGATCCCACCACAGGCCTTTTTATAAACATGCCATCCAGCCTCGAGCATCAGCGCATCAACGTAGTGGCATCAAGTACAATGGCAGCTGGGTCTTATAAAAACAACATAATTGCTGTCCCTGATGAAAACTCTCAGCATTGTGTCGTAGCATAATGCAGGCATCATGGCCTTACAACTGGGAGCTAATAAACACCTTGTCGGTGCAGGAGGTGTCATTTTTTACACCCAGGATGAGTGTATCCAGGAGATATGATGCCACGTCAGAAGCCAGCATTAGCCCAGTCACTAACACTATTGGTCACTTAGCTGTGGTGAGAAGGCACGCCTGTGATCTTTCATTGTGCACTAACATCACGGTCCACACCATCATCACCCACTCGGTCTCGACTCCCTCCTCTGCACGAGTCTGATAAAGCAGATTTCTTTAACAAACTATTAAAATGCACCACATGCCGTATACTGGTTTGGTATTCCTTTACCTCTACATGTGATTAAATTTCAAATATACTTACATGCAGCCATACTTCACTGAAATGTAATGCTGTTATGAGGACCATGATTTCCTGTGACATCTGATAACACTGTAATCTATCTTCCACTATGTAGAGGTTATGCTTATTGCAAACATTGATCAACGTGTTGTAATTCAATATAAAATGTCAAAAGCAGCAAAAGAGTGTAATCCAGGAGAAAGACGGCGAGAGGTAAATGTGCACTATAGCCTCGTGTGGGGCAGAGAGGCAAACTGTATTGACTACACAAAGATAACCAAGGTCAGTGGCTGCACATTTGTTTAATGAAGACAGGGCGTCTGGACAAAGCGGATCATACACCGTTCCAGCCTTTTCCGCAAGACAACCGTGATTGAATCCGCAACAGTAAGTCCTGACAAAAATAGGACTGTAAGCATTTGTGAGAAATTCAACATACAGATCAGAACAGAGGTCAGACACCCAGTCGATCCTACATCACCCCTAAGTGCTACAAACAAACATACTTATAGAGATCAAGCAGAAGAAAACATACAAATATATTTCTATAGAGTAACACAAGGAACTCAGGATAGGTTGTGATACACTTCTGAAGGCCCCTGTGCCACACCCTTACCCATATATCTGTGTGTTATCTAAAAGTGTATCAGCCATCTATCATCTTGGATTGCAAGCCCAGATAAAGCCAGAGCGGCTGTGCTTTCTCTTCTTCTTCTGCTTGTGCTGCTAGAGCTACGGGAGGCTGCTCCTGTTCTATCTGGCTGTCCGCTCCCCCCTCCCGGCTATTTATAACCAATAGAGCTACAGCACTTAATGAATATCCGCAGGCACAGTATCACACTCTTCTGATACTCTGCTGCAACTGTTTTGGTGTGCGATTATGAGAAGCAGCAGTAAGAATATAGGGGGAAACCACTATATGCAGGCTGTATATTCTGTAAATGATGCACTTAATAACAAACAATAGACTGCATGTGGCAACACAAACAAGTAAGTTACAGTACCATGCATAGTGACATGTGCAGTTCAGGTCGGGGATGTATGTAAATCCTGTGACTCCTGTCCAGAAAACCCAAACATGTTCAAGTCATTTCAATAAAATGCCTCCCTCCGTTGCAGCAGAAGCTTGGTTGTGATGCCCATTTAACAGATAGCCATCTTTGCAGATGAATAAAATGGCATATGGGGAGAATCACGACTGATTCCAGACAATGAGAAATGTTATCAAAGCAGAGCCTATACGTGACAAAGAAAGGCTAGATTAAGATAACATTTTTGCAATTCACCCCAACACACACACTGCACTCTCTCCCAAACACTCACATTCGCGGGACAATTAAATTTGATTAATGGCTTAAACCCTCGTCCTCCCAGACAAGCGCACATGCACACAGAAATACCCGGTAAAGGCGATTACAGTCTAAAAATGTGAATTGATAACAAAACTGTAAATTAATTTGGAATCTGTTTGGATTAAATGCATTATTTACCTGCAGAGGACGCGCCTAAACCACACACACACAAGTCCCCGGTTGCGTTTCTGCCCTGTAAACCAAATCTGCTGTATTCGTCGCGGACTTAGAAGAAGATTTCAGCAGATTTAACACCGAAATACGCTCAAGTTCAGTTTGAGGGAAGAGACTGATTCATTTACACGGACTCTCGAAACGGCGGAATGCGCATATTTGAAGGTTTTCTTCAAAGTGTGGCCCGAACAGAGGAAGATTTGAAGCTCGATTCCACCTCTGAAAAAATGTTGGCCACAGCCTAACTGCATCGCCATGAGCAGATCCGCAGAAAAACGGTCTGCTGTTGAAGAAAGTGCACATTTTTGTGTCGGTACCACTCACCTGCTGTAGCCCTCACTGCTTCCGAGCATCCTTTCGCATTTCTCCGCGACGGCGACTCCCAGCCACCAACACTTCAACCGAGACGCACTATGTCAAGTCACTCTCGTTGAAACACGGCTCTCAAAAAACAGAAGAGACCAAAAAAAAATAAAACACAACAACAGGAGCCAGCCGTTTATTCCAAATCCTCTATGAGTTTCTTCACAGACAGTCGCACGGCAGCTCTGGCAACGACGGCGCAGCCCCGCAGAAACGCGCACCGAGCTCGGCCGGCGACGGGACTCCCGGTGCGCCTGGACGCGTCCGGGGGAATAAGAAGGGACGCAAGTGGCAGGTAGAGAGAACGACTCCCACGCACGTTCCCGACGCGAGCGCACTGTTCTCGCTCCTTGATGCGGTCTCTTCACAAGCTCACACTAACAGCGCGGTGGCACCGGCTGTCGTCAGCGGCAGCGGCGATCCGCCTGCTGGGAGGAGGAGGAGGAGGGAGGGAGCTGACCGGCGGAACGCACTCCGCCCGGTGTCCTGCTCACATGTGTGTGCGTCCGTGCGGTCAAACTCCGTGAGCGTGGGATGCGTGTTTAATCACAGTGAGCAGGCAGCGTGTTCATTGGCTGCGTTATTTTATCCGTCCACATCTATGTGTCCAGGTCTCGAGCTCCCCTTGCTTGCGCGCACACGAACACGCGCGCACGGAAGACACATTCCCACCAAAGTGTGTATTGAAGGCAAACATAAAAGTACTGTAACTCACGTTACCCTCGCGACGTGGACATGTGCCACCGACGAGCAACTGGCAGATATAGAAATAAAATCAGATTGAAGTGTGTGAGACAGAAGAGGAGGGATGAGGTGTTGAGAAAGTAGAAGCAGTTCCTCTTTTGAAGGCCTGGTGGCACTGTGGGCTTCATATACTGCAGCTCCACACACACACACACACACACACACACTGTCTCTTTCTTCAGAAGGTGGGCCCTGGAGTATATTGTCTAATACATATCTGATCCATTGTCTTATCTCCTATGATTTTAAAAGGGGTCTCAGCAAAATCACTCACATCGCAAAGGCCTCTAAAAGCAGGAAGGATAAATATTTCATCGGAGCAAACTCTTATCTTGTCATACACTGTTCTCATTTCCGTTTTGTTTTGCATAGTACCCTGAAAGCCTGTCATTCCTGCAGCTGTGCACTGATAAGCATCACCTTTTCGTGAGCATCAATCCTACAGTCTCTTTAACATGTCGCCAAAGTCAGACAGGGCCATAGGATCACATTTCTGTCCTTTCATGAATGATAATAAAGGGGATTCAGTTTTCTTAAGGGGATCAGTTACTGTCCAGGTAAGTCAGGTTTACATGCAAGTTTATTTTAGAGGCTGGATGAATGTGTAATCACTGCCCACGCTGCCCATTGATGAGCTGAGGTTTATGGGAGAGAAACACATCACATGGATTCATCGGGTGTTTGTTTCCTCTCGTCTCTGCTCAGCCATGAGAAGCTGCAGTTCTTCATCATTAGCTTGCAGGGGGTTAAGGCTAAGGATTATCCCTCGTCTAACAAAAAACCAGCCCTTCTTATAGCTGGAAGTGTGTTCTAAGCTGTGTGTACATGCTATTATCTGGGAGGACAATTCTAAAAATAAGAAAATATAAATGTATTTTACATTACAAGTAGAGGTGGGTAGTACTCAAGTACATTTATTCCTTTACATGTACTTGAGCTACTTGCCCATAAAATATACTTGTTTTGCAGAATACTTTCTACGCCTACTCAGTTACATTTATGGCAACTAGTGTACTTTTACTCAATTACATGTTCTTCATTCTCAGTGAGTACGAGTAGAAAGGTTGAAATGCAAAAAAATCAATTACGTTTTTAAAAAACTGAACAAAGCAATCAAGCAAATCACCAAAGTGAACAAACAAAATGAGCAAAAAAATAAAAATAATTAACAAAATGATCAAGAAAATGAACAAAACTGAGAAAAGCAAAGAGGAACAAATTAGTCAAGTGAATAACTAAATTGAATCAAAAACAGCAAAAAGTCATCAGAATAAGCAACAATATCAGCAAAAATGATCAAAAGGGCAAACAACAAAAAACAAAAAAACAACGTAAGCAACAAAATTAGTAAAAATGAACAAATCAAGCAACAACATTGGTAAAATAAATAACTTTAAAATGAACAAAAAAAATCACCAAAAATGACAAAAATCATCATGGAAATAAACAAAAATGACCAAAATATCTGTTTGAAGGCACTAGATGATGTTGTAAGTACTTCTACTTAAGTCAGATTTATACACTAACAGTACTTTTACTTGAGTACTGCGACTGTTCACTCTACCCACCTCTGATTAAAAGACATTTTAAATATGACAAAAGGAAGCAGGACAAGTACAACACAGTTCTAAAGAGATGACATCAAATATTGCTCTGGTACTGGCAGAAATAAAAAGGGTAGCATTTTAACACCACAAATCCATTATATTGGTAGGTAGTATTTGGTATAATTATAATAAATAGTCAGGCCTATTAGTTTGAGTCTACTGTCGTAATCTCTGTACTGCATTTGGCCAAATGGAGTAATTTAGCAGGAATTTCAACAATGCACTTTTCAGCAAATATATATAATTTAATTCATGTTACAGTAATTGCTATATGCTATTACAGGAACTGGTCTTTATACCTCTACGTGAAGGTAGCACGCTACTATGTTTTAAGAGTTTTCTCCATATTGTTATAAACTGTGAGCCTTAAATACTTCATTTCCTTTTTCAAAAATGTTGGTTGCAAAGGATTTGGTCTGTGAGCAGCGAAACAACATTCAACCGCAGTAATTATGCCATGATTAAGTTACTGCCCGGGTAATACTGCTGACAATGTCTTGATTTAGTGGGTCTTTGGGGAGTTTTTCACCTAATTAAGAGCTGTAATGTGCAATATTTGTAAACTAAAGACATATTTGTTAGATGTAATATGAGGTAGACAAAAGGTTTCAGATTTGCATTTGTCTAAAGGCTGGAAGCATATTGAGGGTTTGACAGTAACGGATTAAAACTTAAAGTTTCCATATTTTATGGACATAGTCTGCGGTATCTCATCACGTGTATATTTTCGTTAGGTCACAACAGAAAATATGTCACCAAAGCATTTGTCTGGCGGCGCTAAAATGTGTCTATGTTCTTGTGTCCTCAAGCTTTTCTCCACAGACCCTCCGAGCAACTTAAGCCACTCAGGCTTTACAGCTACATGTGAATGTCATCAGCATCAGTTCACGCATGGCCAAAGCATCCTTGTGTGGGTACTGGATATACTTTTTCCATTTTGGAGCCGTTTCCCAGGCCTGACTCTGAAACCAGTCCTTAAGGGGGGAACGCAGGCTTCTTCTTTCCAGATCAGTACGCTACACTGGACCAGAGCTGCACAGGGAGCTCAGCAGCAACTTCGACTTAAAAGAAAGTTGATATTATAGTCTCCCTACGGATATTACAATAAGCAACTAATTTGTTACTACATGGGGAGAGAGAACTTTTTTTTCTAAATATGAACCTGGAAGGCATTTAATAATAAATAATGCTTTATTTGCAGAATCAAGAAAGTCAGCCTCACGTTAGCAATTTGGGGGAAATGTGTTTGGAGAAGTTGTTCCCAGACATTTTCAGTTAGAAATGTAAAATATTACAATATAAATGTTTTTTTTTTCCCTCTTGGCTGGGAATTGGTTTTGGAACGTTAATTGAAAAATGAAAAAAACAAAAATTCTTATGACTATGCCTTCCTGTGGGCCGACCCACTGCAGGAAGGGTCATAAGGGTCTGATGCTGCGTGTTCTGGCTGGCAGCCGGAGGCAGGGGCCCAGGTCATGAATATAAAAAAAAAAACAGGGAAAAAAAATAAACACCTAAATGAAAAAACAAAATACTAAAACTAATTCATAAAAACAAGCAACTACCATAACATAGTAGATAAAGAACAAAATCTAAACTTAAAAAGAAATCACAGAACTGACAAAAATATTATCACAATAAAAAAAATCAACACTATATTTAAGAAAATGAGTAAAATGAACAAAATTACCAGGAAAAAAAAAATGATCAAGATCTGCAGAAAACAATCAAGAAACAAAGCAAAAAAAAAAACAACAGAAGAAAATTTGCATCAAAATGGAAAAAGTGAAAATAATGAAACTGTGCCAAAAATAATGAGATCAACAATAAAATGAATAGAAATGAACAAAAAAGACCAAACACTAACAACATGAACAAAAACTGAAGAAAACAAAAAACTTTGCAAAACAAATAAGGAACAAAATACTCATCAGAACGACCAAGTGAAGATTAGATTCAAGAAAATGAGCCAAATTACCAAAGTTCCCAACAAAAAGAATAAAGATGGAAAGAAGAAAATCAAGAAACTAAGCAAAGATTCATAGAAATGAACAAATTATCATCAAAATGAACAAGTCTCACATCTAACAGTGAGAAAATCGAAAAAAAAAATCAGCAACAAAATGAATAAAAATGAACAAAAACTGAAGAATCAATCAAAAAAACTGATACAAATAATCATCAAAATGACCAAACATGAGGATTATAATCTAGGAAATGAGCAAAAATGAAGAAAATTCCCAACAAAATAAATAAAGACAAAAAGACAAATGACAAAATAATTATGAAACTAAGCAGAAATGCATATACGTAGACAAACAAAATCATTATCAAAATGAAGAAATCTCACCTGTACAGTTGAGAAAATGGACAAACGTGTAATAGATTACCAACAAAAATAATAAAAATGCACAAAATAAACACCTGTACAAATGAACAAAATGCAGCAATATAATCACGCAAACAAGCAAGAATGATCAAAATAAGTCAAAATGAAGTGTCAAACCAGTCAGCAACAATGAAAACTAACTACGGAAAATGATTTAGAAATTGAGCAAAAGAAATAAAAAGGCACAAAATAATTTTCACCACAAGCAAAACCAGTCCAATCATAAACAGAAACAATCAAATAATGGCTAAAATGGACAAAATAATATTATTAAAAAAACATATTTAAGAAAAGGGCCCGCCGCCCGTAGAGTACTGCTCAGTAATTGAAATCCAAAGTGAATGAGATTAAAAAAGAGAAAATTAGCTGCAGCAAGGATCCTCTTTGTGGGAGGGAAAAGTGAGGCTAAGTTCACGGTTCTGTATGCCTGCCTCGTCTCCAGCCTTCGAAGAGCTGCAAACAACAACAGAGGTAACAATGGCTACGTATGACGACATAAGCTTTGAAAGTACCCCATCAATAATTAATTAGCTCTGCTGTGTTCTTCCCCACTGGCACGCATGCTTGTCCTTAGTCTTGTGTTATACAGGGGTGTCTGTCATATAGGTGCTCTTGACTCTAAAAGATAAATGGTTCTGTGATGAGATGATAAAATAGTCATTGGCTTGTTATGATTAATCATTTCCTGTTTACTTCAGGAGGTGAGGCGGCGTTGCAAGCTGACATTCAAGGCTGTCGTTCTTGCAGGTGTATTGGGAAGTGTGCTTTTTTTTATTGAGCTTCAATGTAATAATGCAATATGTGTCGGATAGTGAAAAAATACATTTTCGTCCTGAAATATAAAATCTGTCTGCAAGACAGAAGAGCTTCTGTTGTGATTCATTTCCCCTCTTTTCCACAATCAAATCTGGTGTTTACAGTGAAAGGTGGAGTCTAGAAATGAACAACACTGCAAAAAAAAAAAAAAAAAGAGCAAAAATGGACAAAACAATCAACAAAAAAATGAAAAAGTTATGAACAACATTTACTGGAAATGGGACAAAATTATCCCCAAAGTGAAGAAAAATCAACAACAAAATAAGAAAAACAGTCAAAACAATTGACAAAAAGGACAAAACATTAATAAAATGAACGAATGAATAAGGGGATGGCAAAATAATAATAAAAGTACCTCATACAATACATAATAAAGCCACTCAGAAACCCCTAAAGACTCACAGAATTGAACCATGATTACAACAACTCAGAAAAATGTTTTTTTCATATGCATAACAGTCCAACCACAGAACTGAGCAGTTTTACGTACTCATCCACTATTTTAATTGCTTGTTATAAGACAGGAAGTGTATAAGTAAGTAGCAGGTGCTGCTATTTTCAAGATCTGTCGACTCGTGGCCATTGTATTAGTACAGGAGTCGATATTGAATGTGTTTCATAAAGAGGTAAAGACTGAAACAATCCATCAGAATGTGTGTATTTTATATGTAAGAAACATCCTGATTGTTTATGTGAGCTCATTTTTCTTTTACCGTTTGGGTTTGTTATCAGGAAATAATAATAATAATAATAATAATAATAATAATAATGATAATAATAATAATAATAAAAGACTTAGTCAGATTTTTTTTAAAAACATCCGCACATAGTAATTTTCAACATGGTTTGACAACAGGCGAACCACAAAATTGAGCAGTTTCATGTTCCCAACCACTATTTTGATTGCTTGCGATAAAGCAGGTAGCTGGCCAAACCTTTCAGGTGAAAAAAGGAAAATGTAAAATCTGCTGCAGAGAGGTGGGACATTCTAAAAAATAAAAATTACACCTTCCAAAAAATATCATGCGGCATCATCTGTTTGACACTCGGTCCCTTTATGCAGTACATAAATTAACAAAAACAGTGCAAAAGTTCTTTTTGCTGTCATCAACAGGACACGTTTTGTTTCTGCCAGCAGCTTTGCTGTGATGTGAACATGCACAGACTACATGTTGTAGCAGTTTTGCAGACTGCTTGTGTTGTATTATTTCAGCACCACGGACAGCACCAGCCAGTCTGACTCAAAGCACAGGAACACAATGGTCAGTTGTTGCTGTTCAGGACCATGGACAGCACCAAGCTATGAGCTCCATGGTCAGGAATTTCATGTCTGCTTTGTAGAAAAAGAGGGACCCAGATACAGTGGAGCTAAATTAACTACCTTCCTGTTCTATTTACAACAGGGATTCATCATGTACCTGCAAGTCGGGCTAAAGAAAACCTGAAGATGCCACTGTTTGTAGGCATGATGTTGTTAATGCTAAACGTCCTGTTAGATAATGGCAGTATTACATATACATCCAATATCCATAATGACAAATGGATATTGAAGTTGCAATCAAACATTTTGGGGAACAAATTCCAATTTATTTTAGCACATTTCTGTTTATTTATTTACTGGGCATTTATAGTGCAACTTGCAAAAACATGACCAAGGCATGTATTTTTAAGGTGCTTTTCTTAAAAATCCAGCAGTGTGACATCTCCATTTTAAAGTGCACAACCTCTTACATGTTTTCCATGCATTTGTGGGGAAAATTTATCCTGTATTCAAAGACATACACCTGCAGTGAGCGCAAGCATCCAAAGCAGTGCCACAGCACCACCAATCAATCTTTCTGTGCTATATCCCTTGTGTCCTTTTTAACCGCGACTTTCTAAATGCCTCTGTTTTACCACCATCTTGCAACATGCCAATCCTTTTGTCCTTTAAATTAAATATACACAAGAGACACAGGTGGTTATAACATTTTAAATCACTAGAGTTCTTCAACAATATTACACGTCATATTTATATGCAAAAAATATCATTATTTTACCCTTATTCTGAAAAAGACAATGATTCAATTGTTTATGTAGATAAATACTGTGCTAATATTTCTTCTCCCATGCAGCCATGCACACTATGATTCATATTTTTCAAAGTAGCTGTTCAACAATGCCAGCTCACACTGTCTTTCATTCCTTCAACCACCCTCTTGAAATGGTTGATGATAACATATTTGAGCATATTCACAATCCTTGTGAAAGCCTCCTACACAATGTTTAAAAATGATGAGGTCTGTTTTTCCTTCTGACCACAAAGCGTGTTTTTTTCCATCCTCAAACAAGATAATCTTTGTGTTTTTTGCTCCAAACTGTCCATGAACAGGAGGTTGTGTCTCGCCATGTAATAAAAAACCCAAACCGCTATGCATGTTGCCAATGTGATTCATACTGCACATGTCTAGATAATGCACCTACAGCTTCATCATGCTCAATGCTCAGGTCCTAATTAAGAGAAGTGAGCGGAATATGCTGCGGATATGATCCATTAACAAATACAGATTTCTGTTGTGGCTTAAATAATATAATATGGTGTGCAGTTGCAATAATTTGGATTTTTTTTTGGCAAAGGCACTGCATAGACTATCTTTACTTTTCTCCACTTGTATCTGCCCTCTCTCCCACAATCCCATGAATATTTTCTCGATCACTCATTTTTAAAAATCATGCGTGTGTGACAAATCCATGGCATATTATCACTGTGCATACAGACAGCAAAGTACTGCCAGCTAATTTTTGCATGGTTTGCAGACTAGTGCTTGTTGAACAGAAAACCAGTGTTACTACATGAAGATACTAAAGCTATGTCGTTGTCTTCTTGTGACATGATAACCAATGGGGATTGCTATGCACTCATATCCAATGTGCAGGAAATAGAAGGTTTGAGAGTGACTTTTATTGAAGCATGTGCAGAGAGAGAAACTGGATGAACCTGGAGTGATCTCAAGGGAAGAGAAAGAGCGCTGTCGAGTAGAGAGGTTACCAAACCCTGTATCAATTTCTGTGGAGCAGCTGGGACTGGTAGGAAGCCTGAAGGAAGCAGAATGGATTGGTGATGACTGGGAAACGAGACAGGCTGAATGGATGGGTATACACTCCTGGTAAGGAGCAGACTGTAGGCACGTCAAACAGGCAAGAGGTCAATGAACAGGTAAATCCGACAGCGGAGATTACACACTAGGAGATGAGCAGATTGGAGGCAGGTTGGCTTGGCAGAGGGTCAAGAATCAGGAAATGAAGTCAGCGATGCAGAAAAACTGTGTTTAAAATAGCATGTCATCTACTATTGGTTTACTGATTCTGACCAAAAGTACGAAGCAATATGTAACAAGCCTGAAAATGTAGACAAATGCATATATAGGCCAAATGTGTCATTATACCACTTGAGCTATTTGCTCAGTCATCTTTTTTTTTTGTTTCAGCAGCATTTAAGGTACATAACCACCCTCTCTTAGTATGAGGCAGAGCTCCCAATTTACATACTGTATATTAAAATGAATGTACAGCTCGGGAAATCAAGATAAAATATGCCGTGTGGTAGAAACAAGTGGATGTAAGTAGATGCAATTGCTACTGCATGTTATGAATGGTGCTATTGCATATTTATAAGAAAATGCCAAATTGTGGCCAAAAATAACATCCTCTTAAAGCTTGACGTGTTGAAATGAGCTAAGAAGCGAGGTAAGGCCAGCACCTGATATGTGGAAATTATGTCAAATGATTTCTCAGTTTCCATGGTGAAAAGCTTGGTGATCATGTGACTGTGGTGGATAGAGTACACACAAAGAATAATGACATAAAAGTATTGCTACTTGTTAATTTTAATGAACCAAGTCGAAGTAGAAGTACTCATGAACATAAGTAATGGAGTAAAAGTCAAAAAACATCCCATACAAAACTACTCAAGCAGAGATTTACAATGTGGAATTTATTGCAGCAGAATATATTACATTCAAACAGGTACTTGATCATATTTCTTGCTTATTTGTTGATTTTTTAAAATTACTTATTACTTTATTTTGTCAATTTTTCAAACTTTATAAGCATTATTATTTTTTATTAACTTGTTTGCTATTACACATTTTGTTGATTGTTTTGTTTTTATTCCACTTTTGTTGATTATTTTATTCATTTTGGTCAATTACTGGACAATTTTGTTCAGTTTTGCTAATTTTGTTGCTCAATTTGTTGATTTTTTTTTCTAAATATTTGGATTTTATTCTTTATTTGTGCTTGTTATGTTTTACATTTTTGAATTTAATTGATTATTTTGTTCAGTTTTGTTTCATTATTTTTTATTATTTTGTTTATTTCATGCTCATTTTGTATTTTTTTTCCCCCACATTTTTTGTTCTTTTTTGCTCAAAATGTTCATTTTGGTGACTTTGGCATTTATTTTGTACATTTGGTTGATTTTTTTCCACCTTCATTTCATGCTTTTTTCCTCCTATTAATTGAGAGCAATTAGTAGAATAACTTTTTCTACACAATCACAAATGTAACTAAGGAGTAAAAAATATTCTGAAAAAAGCCTACTCTCAGAAGTACATTTTATGGGAAAAAAACTACTCAAGTACATGTAAAGGAGTAAATGTACTTGAGTACTATCCATCTGTGGTAGTACATGTACATTGTTTTTAATACTACAGGAAGTACTATCTATTATTCATGTTTGCACTATCTGGTGTCCAGTATATGATTCCGAGCACAGTCCAGGTAGGGATCAGGTGAAGAGGCGGGTCAAGCAGCCAAACATTTGTTAACCAGGAAGTTTACCCCAAGGCAACTGAAAGAAGATGGATCAGGCACAGAGCAGGAGGTTTTCAATGAGGCAGACAAAAGGCAAAAGTGTGAAGGCTAGTTGAATTTCTAACAACTAGTCTGGCAGGATCAGACTGGAGTGATTAACACAAAGGCATGAAACAATCTGGCAGTGGGGTAAACGTGGCGGGAATGCAGAGAATGATGAAGAGACTGGAGCAGGTGCGTCTGGCAGGTGACTGCGACGACGGGAGGGAAGGCTGCAGGTAGGAGGGAGTGGCTACGGAAGTCGAGAGAGAAACGGCAGGGGACAGAGCGAGGACAGGAGGAGCCAGGGAGGGAGAGGCAGGGAGCCGCGGAGAAACCGTGGCACATAACAAGGTCAAATCATGAGAGGGCAAATGCAAACAGACTCTTTTTAAACTACTTTTTAACATAAACAGATTCAGTATCATCAGTGAGAAACAGGCTGGCTTTTACATACGTACTGTATGTATTTAATTTTTGTAAAAGAGCAATATCACTTTTCCAACATGTTTAATGTATTTAACATGACAACAAAAGCCAACTTATTCTATTTTTTTTTACCTAATTAAAAATGTCAAAGTACATCTAGGAATTTGAAGGTCTGTATAATACCATTATAAAAAGAATGTATTTAAACAATGTATCTTTGCCCTTTTGGTATGGTTTTATGAATAACAGAGTACACGAGACTCAAAATACAAAGAGTTAACTCTGTTCTCTGATCTCAGGAACACATTGGCTCTGACTTTTATTACTGTGCTGCTTTGTGAAGTGCCTGATGCAGCGAAAATGCAAAGCTGTGTATTTTGTGGTACTGGAGGATGAACTGCACTCCGTAGGCTTTGTAATGTAAGATCCTGAATAACCATTGTTCCACGTGTTTGCAGGCAGACACCAAATTAACATCTGGTTTTATTTTTATGAATGTTTAAACGAAACAAATTCAAAATCCGGCATACAGTCTAATAACATTAATAATCACCTGCGGTACAGGACATTCTTGAGTTATTATATGCTGTTACGATCACTTTGATATCATCGTTTCAGCTGAGGCAGAACAGGCCATGTATGATGAATTTGAACTGTTGTGGCATTGATCAAATCTTGAGTACCCCCGCCCCCCCGTTGTTCTTAGAAAAGATAAAAATGTAAGTATCCTAGACCACACCCACGGCCAACTATGGTTTAAAGCTGTGAAACATCAGTAATCCTGATAAACGAGCAATTTATTTAATGAAGAATGTTCTACTTTTCTTTATTAATATTCATTTTTTTTAGGTATAGATGTCCGATTTATGTTTATGTTTATTAGTTTCTTTGCATTAATGAATGGCCCAGTATTTTTGGACTGGTCGACTGTACTCACCTGCTGGTTCCTTATGGCAACTTCATGCTGCCATCGATTAGCATCAGTTACAATTTATCAATATGATCAGATGCACATTGGACTCTTTTTACTTTTGTAAGAACAAAACAAGAGAAAAATAAGGAATCAAAAAATGCAACATTGATGAACTGGTCAATATAAAAATAAAAATAAAGATATTTGGGACAATAGCAAAGGGACAGTATGTTTAATCCAGGATGAAAAAATGTACATAAGCCAAATCATTCAACATATGAAGGTCTGCAATTATTGGTAAAAATACACCTACACTTTTTTTCATAGAAGTAGTGTGCTAATAGTGTTCGGACATATAACAGAAGAACTGTAATGCATGTACTGTGCTGGAATAAATATCTGGTGATATGATGTTTTATGGTTTAATTTTCCTATGCTTCTCTGAGGTCCTCTAATTTCACTACGATGTGTTTTAACAACCCACTTTTCATTAGAAAGTACTCTGACACAAGGCTACGCTGAACATGCAATAATCCACTTTTCATGGACAATTTTCTGAAAAAATAGTCACGAATACCGACAACGGCTGATGGGGGTAGACAATTTCTAGCTCGACTGTGATTCATTGTAAACGGTGATATTTAAATCTATTCTCACTCCTGAGTTATTACACACTGACACACAGAGCACCTGTCCACTTTCGATGTCTTTCTGTAACCCATTGTGTTGCAAGTATTTGTCTGAAATTTCCACTCCTTCTATATATTACATATTACAGATGTTTTTATAAACCTCAAAACCCAATAATAAATAAATAAGTATGAGACCTTTACTTTAAAGATGGCTTAAATATAACCCTAACCTTCTCTTCAACCCAGACACTGCCAGTGACGCGCTGGATGTTAAGAGGTTTTTAATGTTGCAGCATTTTCTACCTTGGAAATGCTAATCAGGGAAACCGTGATTATAATTTGACTGTGATCATTAAACTGTGATTACATGTGCAATACTAATTAATATGAATAAAATTGTTCCTATTGAAAAAGTTATTTACTGTAAAAAAATACTTACAAAAAAATCAATCTCCCGATTCAGACGCATGAGAAGGCACTTATTTGCACGAGTGAAAGCTAATTGGACTTTGCTATATCAGGCCAGTGGACATATGAGCACCACTCTGTCTTCAGTGGCTTAAATTTCCCACAAACAATTGGCAGACTGATACGTCCTCACTTCCGCTCAGCCTTTGACATGTACAAAAAAAAAAACTGCAAAGAAAAATGATGCTCCCATGCTACTTGCACACACTGCTTTAGGCAGACGATCATTCCCATTAAACTAATAACAGTTAGCTCCTTATCTCACAATGTCTTGGCAAAGTCACTTCCACCCTTGAACAAAATACAATGTCTTTGAATGCTGGGGCTTAATCTATCACTGAGGCCCAAATGAGACTGCATAATCCTCTGCAATTTGCCTTCTTGTATTCGACATTATCAGTGATTCCGACTGAATTTTTAGTACACATATTTCTCCTTTTGGGGGCAATGATTCTGTCCTTCAACTTAACAAGCTGGCAGAATTTATTGTGTTTGGTCTTATTTCTCAAGGAGCAAACCACTTTAATATGGAAACATATACAAAATGAACGCCTTCATATAGCAGTGTGATCCTTTTCTTAGACTTCAGTCCATGTATTCTCTACATGCAAATTATATTTTAATGAATTTTGATGTTAATTTTTAAGTTGAAGCAGCACATTGTGGTCAACAGAGATCCGCTGGCTTTAGTTGTTTAAGGAAGACATTTGATCAAGTTCTGCACTGTTGTTATTGTCAACAAATCATACGGTGCCTGATTAGTTTAATTGCTTATGTTGTAAATCTCCCGTCCAGTTGAAAAATAATTAAAATCACATCCCAGATTTTTCAGTCTTAACGTCGTCCCGACAGAAATCATGCCTATTCACCATGTTGAACTGCCAGGACTCAGTCTTGGTGATGTGCAGCGGTCTTTACTTGACTTTGCGACTTTTATCATTGTTGGACATGTGTGTCACAACACAATCAACGTTTACTGTCGATAGGTGGCGCCAGTTAAGGCGTGAGTCGTGGTGTTAATCTGCAGCTGTGTGCGAGGTACGTTCAATCATGTACGAGGCGACAGGACTCAGAGTTGAGTTGGAATCACGTTTCTCTATGTGCGGCCGGCCGTACATTAGGTGTTCACATCTCAGAGCATTTACTTAAAAACATACTTCTGTATTAATGTTTGCATATGTCTTCAGATTTTCTAAATAAGCATAAGTGAGTATAGATGTTGAGTTGCATTGATTTGGATTGAATGTACAGGATATATTTAGTTTGGTGATATTAAAAAGTGTGTCATCTGCATACAATGAAGTGTGTGCTTCTTTTCTCAACCACTGAAGAGCTTAAAGTGCTTCCCACTTGGTTCACAAATCAACAAAGTTTAGTGTTTTGTATCTTTGTGATCATACTGTATCTCATGTACACGTACAGTTGAGGTCAAAATTATGAATCCCCCATCTTCTTCTTCTTCTTTTCCTTTCGGCTGTTCCCTTTAGGGGTCGCATGAGTGAATCATTATTATTAATCCCCCATGATTTTTTATATTTCTAACAGAGCATTTCAAAGAATGCTTGTTTCATATAAAAGCAATTATGTACTTTTGTTTGCAATTAAAACAAAATTATTTTGTTGAACAACTAAAATGACAAGGGTCAAATAACTAACCTGTGGAAGAACTGACCTTTGTTTTCATGCAAAGCACAAGCCACCACTCTTTCACTGCACATTTGTCCACTATACCCTTGAGTAAGGATTTGAGGCATCTCGAGTAACAGCATCGTGCCAAAAACAAAAGAAATGAGTTTGGATCTGTCAAGAAGGACTGTTGATGGACACAAAGCAGGACAAGGATACACAATGTTATCGAAGTGCTTCAGATATCCAAGAGAGAGAAGGATTGTGGGAGCTTTTTTTTTAATAGAATCCAATTTTCATAGGGGGGTATTAATTTTTGCTTCTTTCCTGCCTTTTAAAAAAACACTGTTGGCATTGCAGCTGCTCGCTCACTCTGCAAGTCTTTCAACGTTGGTAAGTCACTGATGTACAAATTATACCAACATAATTTTTTCTGCAGACGTACTGTGGTTTCATTAAACTTCAAAACAGTATGAAAATATATCCACATTTGCGATGTTCTCCTCAACTTGTATTTCTGTGTAAACCCTACACCAATTATTTGCAGTACAACATATATCTTTTGGTCTTAGTACTAGGTTTTGATTTGCCAACAGGACAAATGTGATAAATGGGTTTCCCTATAGACAAGCTATTATGAGCAGCAGTGCAGCTTCACATCCCTGCTGGTATTCTGCTCACAGCCTCTAAAACAATGGGCCTGTTTTATTTATTTTTTTCATCTGCGGGGCACTATTCATCGCCAGGGCTGTACTCGCCTGTCATCTCACCACACAGACAAGGATTTCAGACATGAGAGCTCCTTGTAAAATATGTTGCCACCCCTTGATCTCGATGCAGTACAGGCTCACTGATTCCTACAACTGTGTGCACAGATATCTGCAGTTTCCACAAACATCAACGCACCAACGCAAACTTAATCTGGCCATGAATCAAATTACACCTCTTTGTTTTTTAGAGGGTAAAGAAGACCGGTGGTGTGGCTATTATAATAGTGTGTGATGATAAAGTAATCACTTTTTCAACCAGTTTTGGTGTCACTTCTCAACAAACTCTCCAACCATTTTGAAGCATAGAGAGATTTCAATCACTTTAAAGCCGCCACCACAGCTTTAGCAAATTATTGGCAGCCAAATCCTTGGCGATCCATTGAGTGATTGTGTGCTGCTGAAGGTCTCATCCCATTTTCTCTTCAGCTTTTGAGTGACTGAAAATGAACAGACATCGTTTGGGTCTCTGAAGTGTTTTTTTTTTTTTTTTTCTAGATCTTGTAATGCCAACACATACAGTACAAGCTGCTAATTTCATAAGGTGAAGTAATGGTTAACATGAAATATTCACAAAACCATTTCATTCCATGTATTGGAGAAGTTTAATTGATATCACACAAAATAAAAGGGACTACAGTTCGAGTAGCATTAACACAGTTTGGTCTAATACAGTGGGTACCTCGCATAAAGAACTCTTCGCATAAAGAAAAATTCACATACAGAAGAAAAAATTGGCAAAAAGTCCAAACCG
>JAQQAE010000552.1:0-32129 GCA_029823295.1 Pseudamia nigra
CGTGAAACCGTGAAACCGTGATATTTTTGCCCAAGGTTATCATACCGTCAGAATCTCATACCGGCCCATGCCTACAGTGAAATCACCTGCTTTAGTGACTGGCTGGAAAGAAAATCTGCAGGGTCTCAGCCCTAGATGGCAGGTGGTTTGACACCTGTCACGTAGATGCTATACTGCAAGTAAAATGTTTGTGAATTCAAAAGCAAGTATGTTTCAGGTTGTGTTAAGAAGTCTCATTAATGTATTTGTGAGTTTAATAAATGAAAATGAAATTTTGCTGGTCAAACATAAAGTTCAGTAGTACATGCTACCAGTCCAAGTTGTGGAAACACTGGTATCGTATACAGATCTCCCTCTGCTATAAAGTTTATTGTATTGTATTGTATACAGTTGATGTCAAAATTATTATCCTGAAGGATATTATGAATGTATTATATTGTTTTAAGGGAATAAAGGTTCTCTTATATACATCTATACATAAATATGCAGAAACGTAAGGTTAGATGAGTGGTGAGAGGGTTAAAATGTGTCTCCGTGACAACGGATCACTGATACAAAGACAAAAACAGCCAAACCTAGAAAGTACACGCTTATACTCAGAATTACAAGTTGTTATGAGAGATATGGTTAAAGTATAATTATGTTGCTTCACAGATGGTTCTCATGACTTGTTTACAGGTATAACAGAAGTGGGAAAATACAGAAGGTAGTTTAAGGATGAGACTGGAACATTACGTGACTGTAATATGGTGCAAAAAAGATAATTGCTGACAGCGGTGGGTGTTTGTCTACATTGTGATACACAAATGTCTACACTAGATTAGACGTGGGAGTGCTGTCTGCATGTGTAGATGTGCGTTTTGTGACAGAAAGAGGAGCCGAGTCAGCTCAAGGAAGGTCACAAAGGAGGAGGAATTGGAAAGACCAAATTTGGAACCACCCACACAGAACTGAATGATCTACCACCATAATGCATTATAACTACTGGGTCCAGAAAAGAAGAGTCAGTCAGACTTCATGAACCGACAGCATTGCATGTTATTGTTAGGGAAGTGAACTCGGACCCAGAGCTCTGTAAACTGCTGATTTTTGATTACTGCTAATAAACAAGAAGAAAATGAAATAGAATTGGATCGATCTTCTCTTTCATTAATGAGTACATGGAAAAGGCATAGGGTAGTAGATGGGTAGAGAAGGAATCAGAATAAGAATTAAAATGTCCTTTTCCATCAAGCCCCATACGAAAGTGTATTAGTTTCTAAATGTTTCCAATGCTTCTTTCTCCAGTTCATAACCATACTTTATGTGCTTGAATTATTGTTATAGTTTAATATCAAGAAGAGGGCTAACAGAAACAGAGTCATTATATTAACATTGAGGCTGTAGTGATTAATTCCTGACATCAGTTGTGGTGAATAATAAAGGCAGAAAACACTCAACTCAAAAAAGCTGCTGCTCGTCTTTTGTACAACCTCCAAACAAAAAAGTGTATTAAATTGACAAAGAAACATTACAAAGCTGGTCTGTTTATCTTGAAGTAAACACCTGCTGCATGTCTGTACTGTAGATGGTGTACTTCCATAGCTTACTTCCAGGCAAGACAGACCTATCAGGCCAGGGGCGAACGGACACCCTTTCATTTGGATACTTCAATTTGGAAGACTCTGGATGGACACAAAAATCTGAACAGGGCCGGATAACCTGCTAGGGACCGGGTTAGCTCCAAAGAGTGAGGTGCTACAGTAAGTCTCCCAGAACTAAACAGAAAAACCTGAGTTTCCCTCATTTCATGGTTGGATATCCTAGAGCATGTCGTCTGCAACACAGTCCAGATTTTGCTTCAGCAACTCTAAACACCTCTAGCATATCACTAAGTTGTATGGTAGGTAATATGGCCAAAATCTTCCATAATGTATGTAATTTTATCTCATGTTAACAATATATTCCATGAAACACTAAATGATCTGTAAACTTAATTGAAAAAAAAAAAAATCAGATACCTATGCGAGAACTGAACAAGTCTGATTCTCTTCGCTGCCACAGCACAAACATGGCCTCATCAACATTTCAGAAGCTACTTTGTCGTTAACAATCTCTGAACATTCACAAACACAAACTAAAGCTGAACACCTCATAATCCTTTTACTTGTCTCTAGTCAACTGATGATCACCACCACTCAACCAAACTTCCCGGCCTCACATTAATCAGTGGCACATATCACTGAAACAGCTTTCTCATAAAATTTTAAGGTGTGACATCTCCTGCTCCATTTCCACTCGGACGTCCACAGAGAGCATTTCTACATCACTGACAGCAGCATATTACAGCACCTGCATTAAACTCCAGCACTACAACCACTGACAGATGATAACCAGGGTAGTGTGTGGCTTCCCCTGGTAACATCACATTTATCGCGCTGTGGACTGTCTGTAAGTTTACACAGTCATTAACACACGACGCTGAGCAAAAATGTCGTCAGTGAGCTGCACAAATCTGATATCTGGTTCAATAGATTGCTGCTTCAGAGCTGACAGATTACATTCCTGATTCCACAAAAATTGAGATGCTGTGAAAATGTAAATAAATACATAATGGGATGAGTTGCAAAACACTGAAACTCCATATTAAAGGCTTCACTAGCAAATAGGCCTGTCACAATAAGTGCCCTAGAAATTACTGCGATTAACTATAGTTATTGGCATGTTTTTACATACAGAGAAGGGCGAAAGCGGAGAAGTTGAAGGTACCAAATACCCCCCAAAATGGAGGTGGTTACAAAGCCAATCTCCACATCTTGTGTGTTGAATAAATTTGGCTTTAAGTCGAATGAAAACAGAGAGCTAATTAACTTAAACAAGCTGATGTCTTCATGTTGTTTAAAAAGTACTGCAACCAAAGCTGGCAATACAACCTCTGCTACATCCCTCCTCTGTGATCATGTTATGAGAAATTACACTTCTCCCACCCTGTCAATCACAGACACAGGAGAGGAGAGCGGTGATGGAGCTGCAGTCCATCCAATAACATGTTCTCAGTGTAGTTTTTTTCTCGTGTAAATAAGCACACCTTCATTGAGGTGACTAATCGTTGTCAGGAAAATGATCGTGATGGTTTTCACTAGTCGTTCAATAGGTGAGTTAATTGACCATCACAATAGGCCTACTTGCAAATGGTGCAAAAGTTGTAGAATAAGGTCTCTTAGCATAAAATTGCAAAGACCCTGAGGACTTTATATATCATTTAAAAATTCAGGGAGTCTGAAGACATGACTAAAACCCAAGACTGGATGAGTGCGATCTTTGGGATCCTCAGACAGCACTATGTTCATAAAAACAGGCATTATCCTGTAGTGGACATCACGGTATGGGCTCAATTTGTTACTGCATCCACAAATGAGAGCTGAAAATCTGTCTGAAAAAAAAAAGAAAACCCTTTATAAAGCGGGTCCAGAATTGCTGCTACCATTCTCTGGGTCAGAGTTCATTTAATATTAAAAAATTGTCTTCTGGTGATACATCACAATTTGAAATTCCCTTTGAAAATCATGGACGTCATGTCCTCCAGGCTAAAGAAGAGAGGGACCCTCTGGTTTGTTGTTGGTGCTCAGCTCAAAAGCCAGCATGTGTGATGGTATGGGGCTGTGTTAGTGCACATGACATGTAGCCTGCACATTTATGAAGTCAGTAATCAGGGTCTGGACCAAGTAATGTCGAGCATGTCCTTTTCGGGGAAGGCCTTGTTTATTGCAGCAAGACGATGCTGGACGACATTCAGTGGCATCCAATAATACCTGTAGATTTTGAAGCTACATATTAAAAGAAAAGGTGATCCTGCCCTTGGCTCAACTTTTTTGAAACAATCTGCTGGTATCAAATCAAAAGTGAGCTTGTAATTTTCAAAAACAGACTATCAATTGCCACATTTGATGTGTTGTTTCTCAGCTATTTTCAATTAACTATTTTCAATTCATATTAAGTGGTTTGCAAAACATGACTGCTTTTATTTACATTTTATACAGCAAATGACCTTTATGATTTATATGATTACCATGCATTTCTTACTCACCTCCTCCACTCCATCGGCTCCCGCGGGAGTTGTTGGGCCAATGAGGTGTAGAGAGACGTAAACAAGGCCTGGTCTCCAGCACCTGAGAGAAAGACAAGGAACGGTGTTTAAGAAGAGGGCAAATGTCATTTAAGTGAAATATACTCTAATGTGTCCTTATTCTTGTATCCTAATAAATTGGAATACGATCGATTCTTTCATGTTTTTTTTTTCCATTTTGACTATGTTCTTCATCATTTGTTCATTTTATGGAATATTTCATTTATTTTTGGTTATTTTTGTGGATTGCTTTGTTCATTCTCTTAATTATATTCATTTTTTCATATTTTTGTTAACTTTGTGGATTATTTTGTGGATCGCTGTGCTCTATTTTCTTTCTTTTTTAATCATTTTGAACAGATTTGATTAATTTTACAGACTATTTTTTGCCTACTTCACAGTTCATTTTGTTAATATTTGTTAAAAGTATATTTCTAGTTTTTCTTCGCTGCCTGGATATTTTATTTCTTCCTGTGAATATTTCCTTCATTTTGTTAATTATTCTCATATTTTAGTATTTTTTTTATTACTATTTTGTGCTCTGAAATTGAACGGAGTGATGAAAATATGTGTACGTTTTCATCAGAATATCAAGCATATCATCAAATGTCAAAAATACACTTGCCTGGTTTGAATTTACGTAAGTAAAATGTGGTTCAATTTGATGACCAAAGGTTGCCATAAGTGTTACAAGAATTTTGCTGTAGGCCTGTACACACACCTCAGTCCTGAGCAGTGATCCAGTCGTGGCTGAATACCATGAACAACACAGTGAGTATAACGAATGTGTCCGTTCTCGTGTTTTGACTGTGCCAGAGGCTCTAGGTACTTTGATGCACTAGAGGATTGAAACTACTTGTTAACGCGTCACCAAAACTGGGCCACAGTCACTGAGCCGTATACGTACAGTATGTTCCTCCCTCAGCAGAGCAGGAGCACGAGGGCTGAATTGCTGTTCTGCACATTATGGACATGAACGCCACTTATCAGCACTAAACCTAACAGTCACCGTTTTATCTGAATCAAACGTCCAAACGCAGGCCAAGAAACACAGCACAGTGCTGACATTTAAGGGCTGCCGCACAAAGCAATTAGTACAACATCTGAATCTGCAACTTGTGCTGTGACTGTATGACATGTACACTGCCAGTCAACGCTTTGGACACATCTTCTCCTTTAGAGTTTTTTTCTCCATTTTTATTTTCAACACTATACATTAATACTGAAGACATCCATACTATGAAAAAACACATATGGAATGATGCAGTCGACAAAAGCCAAAAAATGTTTTGTATTTCAGATTGTCCAAGGTAGCCACATTTAGCTTTGATGACAGCTTTGTACACTCATGGTATTCTGTCATCAGATTCATGAGGTAGTCAGCTGGAATGGTTTTCAGCTCACACGTGAGTAAATGTGTGCTATTTCTTGCCTTCTTAATGTGCTTTAGACCATCGGCTGTCTTGCACAGAGGAAGGTCAGGTACATTCTCAGTCCCTTTTAGTGCTATTACATCTACTGTACAAATGCATATCATGGCAAGAAACAGAAAAGACAGTCTATCATTATTTGAAGACATGAAAGTCAGTTACCAAAACCATCAGAAGTAATAATGAAACTGGTTCTCATGAAGACCGTCTCTGGAAAGGAAGACCAAGAGCTACCTCTGCTACAAAGGAATTTTCAAGAATTACCAGCCTCAAAAACTGGGGACAGTTCTCGTGAGACGGCACTAGGGACATATTAAAAAGCTCCTGAGATTTATAAGATTAACTGACCTTCATTTCAATTATATTATTTTCAATGTTGAAAATAATGAAAATTAGGAAAATCCACTGAAGGTGTTCAAAAGGTTGTCTTGTAGTGTACATATGCATTACACAAGACAGTATGGAAAACTGTCTGAATGCAGAGCTTGTTTTTGCACTTGAAACACTATCAGACCTCAGCTCGGGCACAACCTACAAAGCAAATATGAGCAAGGTGATATGTACTACAGTAACACATGAACATTATCCGTCTGATTGTCATGTTCGGAGCACCTGTGAGTCCAGAGGAAGCACCAGTCCTCTACTGAAAAAACTCCCGAGTCTGGCTGACAATATGGACAAGGAGCCTGCAGCGCTAGGCTTGTGATTATTAAATAATCATCTCATCATTTAATAATTGAAACAAACTGAAATATTAGTTTTGACTTTAAACAAAAAATTACAAAGCCACCTTGAATTTACACATTCAAATGCGAACAGAAACATAACATGACCATGTTGTTTCTGTTCGCATTTGCCCCTTTCTTTAGCCCTTTATGAGTTAAACTGATGAGGTTGATAAAAAGGAGTAACACAGTATTTCCATACTGTTCTCACTCAGTTCAGCAGAAAGTGACAGACTCAGGTCCTTATGTCATCTTTGCAAAAATCTATTTTAGCACATTCATGCATTTTTCCAAGATCTGCCTTTGACCACATTGCTTATTTATGCACAGTGTGATAAAGGTCCCATACTGTAAGCCCTTAACTTATATCTGTACCATGACCACAAGATTGTACACTGCAGTCATAAAGGGACGGGCATGGTCAGTAGCAATGTAGGCTGTGGTATTTAAACGATGCAAAGGTCCCAAAATTTGGTAGGATGGATCCGTGCTTTCACGTTGCTTATGCCAATCATTAGCAGAACATCCAAATATTACAGTGGAAATCAAGACTCGCTAAACAAAACATTTTCCCAGTCATGTATTGACCACTTTTGCTGATTCCATGTGAATTGAAGTTTCCATTGACCATTCTACTCTGGTCCCTGAAGATAATTTAATCAGAGAATTGTTGCTCACCAGATATTTTCTCTTTTGCAGACTATTCTCTGTAAACCCTAGACGTGTGTGTGTGTGTGTGTGTGTGAAAATCCCAGTAGCTCAGCAGTTTGTGAAATACTCAAACCAGCCCTTCTGGCACCAACAACTATGCCATGTTCAATTGTGTAAATCACTTTACTTCCCCATTCTCATGCTCAGTTTAAACTTCAGCAGGTTGCCTTGACTGTGTCTACATGCCTAAATGAACTCCATGCAGTTTGATACTTGGGTTACCAATTGTATTAAAAAGTGTACCTAAGTGAAGTTGCCAGTGAGTGTACGTATATGTTTCTCTGAAAAACTTCCGTAAGGGTGTTGACTTGATTTTTCCTTGTTTTTCAAAGAGCCTCATTGTAACTCTGTGCCACAATCAAGGTGCTGTTTAACATAAGTAGCTCTTACTTTAAATGACATACTTCATGTAAACCTCCAAACCCAATTGGATCAGTGGTTGGAGGGAGGCTGGAGTCACGGGGGGCTGAGGTGGACAGGTGCACTTTGACGTCTTGACCAACCCGCACCAACCTCTTCACCTCATTCTGTCTCCACAGAGGAGCAGCAGCATAGGGATAACTAACATCACTACGCTGCAGGACTAATGTTACAGAAGATCCTTCATCCCCACCACCATCAGCTGATGGCAGATCTTTTCAATGACTTTTTCAATTGAATGAGTACAGATGGTTTGACCTTTGAGAATAAAGCTGTTATTACTGAGACTTTGTTACAGCTGAGTGAAGACACCGGATAAACACAACCTGTTCCTGTGGTTTTAGTACCATCTACAAATTCCTGTTCAGTAAAGTCAGCAGCCACACCTGAGAAGTAATTTCATAGAGTCCCACCGACTGAAACCTGCACGTTTAAGCAGCTCGGCGTGTCCTAAAAATGGAGCAGCCAGTGGTCTGGAGCTGCTACTGTCAAAGAGTCAGCCCTTAAAAATAAACCTCCGCTCCAGCTTCCACGTCATTCCCAAGGATTTATGAATGGCAAACTAAGCTCACCGGCCGAACATAACCAGTGACCGCTGTGTGAGCTGATATTACACGGATACGTGTCCGTCACACAGAGGGGAGATCCTGCCCAAAACTGCAGCATCTGCCCGTGACGTTGTATCGCGAGGCCCGTCAAGCACCGCAGCTTTAGCTTTAGCTTAGCCAGCGCCTGGCTACGTGTGCGTTGTTAAGAGAACCACAGATTGTTTACGCGCGTTAAAGAAAAGAAAAGACAGCCTCGTAAAGAAGAAATGAGGCGAACAAACGACACGCACCGCGCGGATAACGTTAGACTCCCTGCTAGCTTTAGCTAATACGAGCTAAGTAGCTAAGCAAGCTAACTGTCAAGAGCAGGAAAGAAAAAAGAGTGGACGTCTCCTCGGAGGGAACACTCACATGTCACAATCGGCTTGTTTTCCATAGTATAGATGATCGGCCTTTCCTCTTGACACTCCATATGGGTTAACGGCAGCACTCCATGAAAATGACATACAAACACAGCTTTATTATTAGTAAGTGCTTATGTATGCAGTTGTGTTGAATCGATGGGGCCTGCGTCCCCCCACTGCACTTCCGGGAAGTACGTAAACCTTGCGTCATTAAAGGGACAAGCCGTACCGTTTAATTATGTTCCTTTTGCGGGACACGTTTTACCTTCATTAATGCTGGATAAACAAAAAAAAAATCATCACCTTCCTTTACTGTATCTCTGCGTGAAATTAATGAATGTGTCAAAATGCTCAGATTTGTAAACCACAAAACGATCGATGAATCTGTTTAATTCTCAGTCATTTTGTACTGATCTGTGAAATAATTTGTAATGGTTAAACACAATGAGTACTCAAGTAAAAGTGCAGTCACTTTATTATTTTAATAACTCAACTAGGAGCACTAACAGAAAGTACTGGAGTAAGAGTAAAAAAACTACTCAAGTAGTGAGTAATGTCATAACTTGAAATTTATTACAACATAATACACTGTAATACACTGTGTTTGAACAGGTAATTTTGTATTTATGTAAAAACAATATAAAATCGACATTAATTTTACGTATGAAGTGACAGATCCAGAACTGGGCAAATAATATAATACATAATATGCATACATGTATTTTAATCAAATAAAATAAAACACATGAGGTGCTCAAGATTTATTGCTTATTTTGTTCATTATTGTTCAATTATGTTTGTTACACTGTTCATTTTTGTAACTTACCTGATCACGTTGTTCACTTTTGCCAACGTTGTTCATTTCCACATCATTCAGTTAGTTATTTTGTTCAATTTTTTGTTCATTTGCTTGTTTATATATATTGGTGTATTCATTGTTTCCATTAGGTTTTTATGCAGTGTATTTTTTATTTTTGCTGTATATGTTTGCATGCTGCTTGGATGTATAACTGTGTTTGTTATGTATTAAATAATCATAATGCCAGTTTATTAATAATAAAGAGAGGTAAAATGTGACAGGCTTAGCCCTTCAACCAGTTTTCTTTCACTTACTGTTTCACTGAAGATATCAGATTTATCTGACCCAAAACAATGGTGAACATTTTTTTCCCCTCAGATGATAATATGAAAAAAACTGCATCACAACAGTCAGGAGCCCTGAACACTGAACATGGTGTATAGCCTCGTAGGACATGTGGTGTTATTTATTCCCATCATTAGGATAGTGTTGAAATGTTGATACAGTGCACACAATAGAAATTCAACAGTTTGTACGTAGTTACAGTGTAGTGTACAATGCTGTCATCTAGCGGTGAGCCGTGGTATTGCAGACAGACATTGCAAACAGCAGTGATGCCCCCTCGATGCTGGTTTTTATTAGTATTAAAGAGACAAATTATGCACAAAGGCAAAGATTACATGAGTGGTGGAGGAATTATTTGTATTTCTCTGTATTAGTGACATATGCACCAAATAGTCATTCATTGTTTCTGGACTAATAGGGCCATTGCCACTGTAGTTTGTATATTACAGTATATTTTTGAGTTTGTAAAACCCAGCTTTATAATGATATTTTGTTCATTTTTGGCTTATTGTGTTCATTTTTTGCTTCACTTTCTTGTTTTGTTTTATTCATTGTGGCGATTATAGCGCTCAGTTTGGTTCATTCTCCTGATTATTTTTTTTTTTCACTTTTGATTAAACAATCAAGAATTCAATTCAAGAAAACGTGACATTTTCACAAAACAATGCACAAAACTGTTATTATATGTGTGTTCATTTACAGTGAATAAATGCAGAAATCATGTCAAAATTATGAATTTTTTCAAAGTTTGCAATCTTTTTAGCTGAATATCTTAATTATTTCTTTGGTTTTTGCTCATTTTGGCATTTATTTTTCTCATTTTTGTTCATTTTCTCACCTACTTTGTTCACGTTTCTCCCTTTATAAACAAATGCAGAAAACACATGAACTAATACAGCATATTAACAATTGACCACAGAAAATGAAGTGAAATTTTCAGGCGGATCCAGAGATGCCTGACTAAAAATGCCTCCTGTCCCACTAATGTTCAAACAAAATGTCGTCTACACACATGCACCAGTCAAAAGTTTTGACGCACCTTCTTCGTCAGTGTTTTTTCTTTATTGTGATTATTTTCAGCATCGTAACTGGAGGTCTACTGTGGCCCATCTAAGGCATAAAACGTGCTATTGGTCGTTTAACACTTTTTTGAGTACCACATAATTCCATGCATGCTTTTTCACAGTCTGGACTGTGCTTTTTCACACATCCAGACTGTGAAATGTTTGGATACACACATGCACCAGTCAAAAGTTTTGTTTAATAAAAAGTTTAATAAAAAATAAAGAAAAACCACTGAAGGAGAAGATGTGTCCAAACCTTTGACTACTAGTGTACATGATTATTTCTTTCTTTTATTCTGCTCTCATCTCTTTCACTCATCCCCCCCCTTTGTCTAAATCTTCTTCATCTTCTTTTTGTCTCTTTCTGTCTTCTTCCTGTGTCTCCTCTCTATTTTCCTCCTCTGTCTTATCCTCATGTACTATCTCAGCTCCGTCTCCTTTCCCTGGTCTATCATCACCTTTTTCTTTGGCTTTCTGTCCGTTGTCTCCAATTTTCTCCTCCTCGTCATCCAATTTTGTCCCTTCTACTATCCTGTCCATGTTTTCTTTATTACTCTTAGTGCTCTCTCCATCTCCCTCTTTGGTTACATCACTGTTATCTTCTCCCTGGTCTTGTTTCTTCACCTTCGGATCTGATCCATCCTCTTCCTCTCCCTCTGCTTCTTCCCTCTGCCAGTCAACCTCCCCTCCGACCCCTTCACCCCTTCTTTGCTCTCTTTCCCTCCCTTCCTCGTGTTTCCCATTCAGCAGGTTGATCTCCAGCGCCGCCACCTCCCACTCCAGCTGCTCCACCCTGGCCTGCATCTTGCGGTTGCTGGATTCAAGCTCCACCATGAGTCGAGCCAGTTTGGTTTGCAGGACCTCCAGCTTGCCCTGCAGTCTGTCTATCTTGGTTTCAACTTTCTCCGCCTCCTCCTGCTCTCCTTCCCCGTTCTCCTCCAGCATGCCCATCTTAGTGAGGATCTGTCTGCCCTTCTCCTCCAAATGACGTTTGGCAGAGGGAAACTCAGACAGCACATCTGTCAGGTCTTCTTTCGACAAGCTGAACAGGTCGGAGTACCCATTGCTCCGGATGTTGGCTGTGCGACGGTTGCCTGACTTGTTACCTAAAAGCAAACGTGAAGAATTATTGGAACTTCAAAGGACAAATTAAAGGTCCAGTCAACAATGTTGACAATGTAGCTAGTAGCCCCTGGTTTGTCACGGTCCACAAGACATTAACAGACGGTTGACTTGCCAATCAACACACCTTACAACGTCATAGTTTAACAAACTCATGTACTCATTCGCTGAGTTAAAAACAGTTGTAGCTGTAGCTACTACGGAGCTAGCATCTATAGCTCATGTAACCACAGGATGACTGAGGAGAGACAGCTTGCATTTCAGATTCCTTCAACATCTGGTACAGGTAAGAAAAGAACTGACGTACTAGTTTGACAACTGTGTGGTTGTAAGCTGTGCTGACTGGCAGGTCGCGTGTTTAATCATTTATATCGGTTCACCGTGAACAATTAGCTACTAGCTAGTTTGCCAACATCATCGACTAGACCCTTAAAAGTTATTCACCTATCAGCCATAACACTGGACATAACAGTGGACACATTTCACAAATGCTCAGATGGATTGAAATCTGGTTGTTCACCTCTACGCCATATTTTTTGGGGGACTACCTGATGCAGACTAGAACACCCAACAAGATCCTCAGGGTTGGATGCATTTACCCAGTCATGTACCATACTGTCTGGTCCTTGTTGAAGTTGCTCAGATCCTTATTTAGTTTGGACATTTTACTGCTTCCAGTGCAAAATCACTTGATTCATTAATACATCCACTAACTGACAAAAAGCACTGGAACAATATAATCAATATTACGACTGCTTCAGTAATTCGTAGCCATAACGTTATGGCTAATCGGTGTATACACTCTGTTCTTGTATGTCTATTCCATACTGTACTCGTGTAATGGTGATGATAACATAAATTGTGCTGATTTTGTTTTTCCTTGTTTTTTTGAGGGCCTCTGTGTAACTCTGATACAAACTGATTTCATAGTTTGGTGTCATATCCTCCCACTCTGACTGGCTGAACTGCATCAGTCACAATGTGGCTGGTAATATGGAATGACATCTATTTCATGGATAATTTTCTAAAAGAAAAAAAAAAAGTCTGGATTATTGAAAGTTGGCTTTGTTGGGTGGGGCTTATTTTACCTCAAATATGATTTTTATATATACCGTACTGTATATGTGTATATATATATATATATATATACACATAAAAAAACATTCCCTTCTCACCCTCTGCGGGTGGTCTCATCCTTCCAAGCTCGGGTCCTCTACCACAGGACTATATGTATATATATATATAACATATACATATATATACACATATATATGATTATGATGAGAGAGAGAGCGAGAGAGAGAGAGAGACATTGTAGATTTATGAATAATCCTCTCATTCATGACTTCTGTTCCTCTGCCACTGTGTGATGGTGGCTCTTTTGTCAGCATTGTGTTGTAATGCTCTCTTCTTTTCTGTTACAATTTGGTCCAAGTGGGTGTGGTTTCATCTAGGGACTTCCTGATTGACATATCAGAGAAGGTATTTAGCCTGCATTGCACACAGCTGTTTTGGACGAGGTGTTAACACAGCCACAGCTGCGAGAGAGATTTAGAGATTCATCACAATTGGAATCCGGTGTTTGAGAGAACGGCTTGAGAGGAAACAGAGCTGAAAGAAAATGGACCACACTGAACCATGGACTGAGAACTGAACATCCAGGAGCACACCATCACCTTTTATTTTTATATATATTCACCTTAACAAACTTGAACAACAGCCAGCTACCCAAGAGCAGGCTGGCCATTCAACCAGAACAAAGAATGCGGACCAACGGACCAACGGACAAACAGACGCTGTGGGTGCTGTAATCGCCGGACCCATCAGCAGACATGTGGAGTGAGTTTACAAATATAAACCTACATCCTCTGCTAATTCAGGGCTAAGTGCATCACCCAGGGCTAGTATAGAACACAAGTCATGTTTCTGTACACACACGTAGGGTCCAGTGAGGTTTTGTTAGGGGAGCCGTCTTTGGGGCTGTAGAGAGCTAGTATACCCATACCACTTTCCTTTTTTGAATCCTGTTGTGCCAGATAAATTCTTTTCAGTTTCAAATTCTACTTTTCCATTATAAAATGTTTATATTTTTTTCACTTTTAACTCATATTTTTTGAGCATTAAAGTTATATCTTTTTCACTTTTTTAAATCCTATTTTGGGGCATTTCAAATCCCTTTGCTCATCTTCAGTTGCATTTTTTGGTTAAAATCTTTTTATCTTTTTCCCTCTTTTCAGTTGTATTCTTTTACACTTGAAGAAGGCAAAATTGGTGATTGGAAAAATTAACAATGTAAATATCAAAATCTAAAAATTACGATTTATATTTTTTTCTATTTTTATTAGGAAATGTACAAAATATTGTTAGACTTGAATTAAAACTTTATTTTACTTGGCAAAGTATAAGACCACAAATCATGAAGTGTCAGTTTCACATTTTTATTTATGTGGGGAAAAAAAATTTTGTTTGTGAACATTCTGAACTGAAGAACTGAAGAAGCTCCCTGAATAGATGGTGAAACGCCGTCAATCCAAATTTCCAGTCAACAGAAGAAAACCACATGCTCCCCAAAAACTGTTTGTTTTTCAACCAAATAAACTAAAGTCTCATCCTGCATTTGGCTCTGCAATAGGACATACTGTATATGTGCTTCTCTGATGCAAAATACTCAACTATATCTTACCTTTAATATTGAGGATGCTTATTTCCCCAAAGAAATTCCCCTCACTCAGTACAGCAAATTCTGTCACTCCATCGTCTGCAACAACTGCCAGTTTTCCCTCCTTGATGATATACATTTCATGGCCCACGTCTCCTTTTCGACAGACGTACTCTCCTGGACTGAATACCTGTGACAGGAACCGATAAAAGGGAAGAGTACACACTTGAATTTTAAATCAACATGCTTGAGGTGTAACTTTACGGTCTGATGTCTCCAGGGGTGATGAGTTCAGTGACATCACGGGAACAGAGAATCACAGACACCCATACCAAACCATATGGACCTCTGAAAGACATACAGTGGTTGCTGATTTCACGGGTTTTACACACAGCCAGGCCTGACCTAAAAGGTTCAAGTGTTTGCTGTATTTAGAACTTTTCCATTTCTTTTTCTCACTGTTAATCAGCAACATTGTAATATGATATGTCACATTCAAATAAACAAACAAATTAATTAATTGAGAAAGCGGGTTTACAGGGTTAAATATCTGTTCTGAGTGGCACTGCTCTGTAGAGATCACTAAGACAGTGTCATTTCATCTGCAGACAAATGAACCAATTTCAATTAATTTCAGTTCAATCCACACCAATTCAATTTGATTTACAGTAGTTGAATCCAATCCAACTCAATTCAATCCAATTTAATTGAATACAACTGTATTTGTATAGCGGCAATAATAATCCAAGATTATCTCTAGCTGCTTCAGAATTCAAGGCCAAAACCTCAAAAGACTATAAAGAGAGCAAACCCAACAGTAACTCAGAGAGCAAGTCTAGGACGATGGAGGAGGAAAAGCTTCCTTTGAAAGAAGAGAAAATCCTCCAACAGAATCAGGGCTGTGGGTATTCCACCATCTGCCTCGACTGGTTGGGGTTAGTTGACAGAGGAAAGACAAAAGAACAACATCAACACAGACACTGGACAACATAGACAGACACAGGACCAGTCCGTGACCAGTAAGACCAGAGCCAGAGAGACCTGTGTGATGGACCCTAACTGCAAGAGTTTTATGGAAATTTTCTGACATCTCTCTTCAGTCAAGATACAGTAGATATTAAAACAAACTGTTGGGCTGTTTTCATTTACAAAGTGCTGATTTTTACATTTTTATTGCAATGAGTGTCATCACCAGCGTTGACGTGTTTCACTGTAACTGACTCATATAATCTCATTTACAGCTCAAAAAGCTTGCTTTAATGCTTAGTACTGCTTAAACAAACGCCAGACACTCATCACTCACCAGACAGGGAACAATTTGTGACTCACAATGTAAGGCGGTCTTCGTGTCACAGAATATCACAGAAAAGGCTACAAGACACGCTGCTAAGGTTTCATGTAGACTACTAGAGTTACATGTTGTAAGAAAGTGGCCACTTGCCAGCTGTTAGATTTATAAAAGAAAGTGATACCACAAACAAAGGTATCACTGACTACGTTTGCGTGCACACAAGTATTCTCCTATTGTTCCAAATATACAATATTCTGAAATGAATTTGAAAGGTCACATGTAGTTACCTGGGTCACAGGACATTCCCAAGGTGACCTGGTATCATTCGGACATGATAGTACTGTAAACACAGAGTAGTGCCTGTCTAATAGTCTATCTGAAATACTCAAAGACGCTATTTTAATGGAACACTGTACTTTTCATCATTTCTTAACCCCTGACCTGAGGTGTTAGTTTGAGGACCAGTTCCTCCAGCAGACTGGTCTCACAGTTCTGGAAGATGGTGACTTTGGAGAGAGTCGGCATGTGAACGCTGACAGCGATCTCTGTCCTCAGGTGTAACGGCAGCTGCTGCAGGATCTCATTCTCTCGCATGATCTTCTGGTTAATGTGAAGATGCTGGTACCAGTTATCGATGCGCTGGCGAAGCTCTTTGCTGATGTGATGGCTTCGTAAGTAGGCCTTCACCTGAAAGAGCAAAGGTAGGAAAACTCTGAAACTGTGAAAAAAAACATCTAGAACACGGGTATTCAACTATTGCCTCAAAGGGCCGAAACACTGCAGGTTTTCATTCCAGCCTCTCATTAAAGCAGGTGTTTTCACTGAAGAGCAAACAGTAGGAAAGAATTTAGTGAAATCAGCTGCTGAAGAGAGTGGCTGGAAAGAAAACGTGCAGTGTCTCGACCCTTTGTGGCAATAGTTGAATACTGACTAGACAATACCCTCAAATTTGAACAAGTTTGGGCACTAAAACAAATTTGAGGGTATTAAAGTAAATGAACAAAAAGAGAAAAATAGAAAAGGAAAATAATCCACAAAATGAGCAAAATAATTTAGAAACAGTAAGTTCTTTTTATCTGCAAACAAAAAAAAGATTATTTAAAGGGAAAAAAAATGACCAGGTTCAAAATTATTCACCTCCAAAATAACTGACCTTTTTATTGAGGCATAACACAAATCACAACTGTTTGACTGAGTAAAGGTCTAAGTGTGTGAACTGAAGTTAAAACTGAACATTTGTCCAATAGTCACTTCAGAAAGGATTTGAAGCATCACTTGTAAAAGCATCAAAACAAATGAGTTTAGATCTGAGAAGAAGGATTGTTGATGGACACAAAGCAGGAGAAGGATGTACAAAGTTATCAAAGTGTTTCCAATTATCCAGAACTGGAGTGAGAACCATGGGAAACATTTGGAAATGAGTCACATTTTTAATACGGGGCTAATCATTTTGACCTCAAATGTATGTACAGCGCTTAACAAATTTATTAGACCAGCAATCAGTGTAAGATTATACTACAGCTAAAATAAATTAACAGTACTGGTAAATACCAAAATCATTTTTATGTCTTTGTAATGGTTCATCAACCAGTATCCACAATGTCCACAAGTTAAAATATACAGTAATTATTGGTGCCATTCATTAATTTCCTGATTTACTGTCTCAAAAAAAGCAGAGCAAATAGTAAAGCACATTACCGTACTATTCTTTGATTAGGGGCCTACTCACATTGCCAACCTGTGCTGTACCCAAGCACATTTCACACCTAAAGTGCAACCAATCCGCCCTGAAGCGCAGCACACTTCCCCAGCGCTAGCACAGTTGGAAGACGTCTGCTTTGGAACAGTTACTTGTCCATGAATACAAGAGTACAGACACGACACAAACCTGATATATAAACCCCTTCTCCTGCTGCCATCACATGTAGGCAACACAACTGAACTGACAATCTCCACTTTACATAATGGAAAATCTAGTAGAAGTCTGTATGTGACCAAAAACAACCGAAACATAAGTTTTATATGGGGTTTTGTGACGTGCTTTGCGAGGTGCAGATACAGTGGTACCCCGGATAACGAACTCTTCTGACAACGAAAAATTCGTACACCTCAGAAAAAACTGCATCTTAGTCTTGACTTAGTCTCACCATGCTTTGGTCTTGACTTGGCCTCAGTTAAAGGAGTCTTGACTACAACTCCTACTCTCACTTACCAGCTCATGGTTTGGGAAGAAGACATTATCCTGGTCCCTCAGGCTTGTGATAACATTACCAACATTGCCAACAATCGATGCAAAGACCAGCACAGCGATGAGAAGGTCTGTAATCATAAACAGGTACTCCTCCTCCCTCTTTGGAAGAGGGGTGTCTCCTACAGTAGTGAAGATCTGAGCAGAGAACCAGAAACAGTAAAAGTACTGCCGCCGCGTGGAGGCAAACACAGGGATGGAGATGTTGGGGTAAACCCAATTATCGCTGCCGAAGCCAATGTAGTTGGACAACGCAAAGTAGAGACATGCGTTCCAGTGGATCAGCACAAAGATGTAGATCATGAGCTTGGAAATGCGGAAGGTGTTGGGGTAGGAGGTTCTCGTCTCCATGCGATCCAGGGCCTCGTTGAGACGTGACGTGCGCAAAAGACGGTTGATCCTCACCATAGGAGTTTGGATGCCGGTGGCTAGGTATAAGAAGTCAGTGGGCAGCAGGGAAGCCAGGTCTTTTAAAAAGCGTTTAGAGTGGAGGTACCGATTCTTTAGCTGAGTTAGGTCTTTGATGAGGATGCCCTGATCCAAGTAACCTGAGGAGTGAAGCGTGAGGAATATTAAACCTCAGAGTACACACACGGTAACTACATTCACAGAATATTCAGGTTTTTTTTTAAATTGTGCCACTATTTACACATATCATCTGTGTCAACTTAAAAGATAAAATTGCCAGTCAAAAAAGTAGCAGATCGGTGTAAAACACACAATTTTAAAGATTACAAACAGGAAGTCACATAGGTGTCTTTCACTGATTTATTCTCAGAGAACAAGATTAAATTTGTCGAGGGAGCAGCCATGTAGTTGTTGTAATATACAGTAGAAGGTATGCCTAGTAGAGAATGAGGCTGTGTTTATGAGGATAAAACCACATGGTTCACAGTCAGAGTGTTATATATTAAAGGTTGAATATTCACACACAACTGCTGTAAGTTTATAATAAGTGACATCTTTACTTCACTGCTAGATACTGATTAAAGTGCATGTGTTTTTACTAAGGCATCGGAAAATGATTAGCTTAAAAGTTGAGTAATGCATGTTTGTGGTCAGTTTTGTTTGTTTTCTTGATTTGTTTATACATTCTTTGTTGAACTGGTGTATTTTTTTCCTTTTTAGTCACTGTTTTGTTCATTTTGTTGTGTTGTTGCTTATTTTGTTATTTTTCTTTCAGTGTTGTTCAGCACCAGTCTTCATTCGCATTATCTGTCACGTTTAGAGTATAATGCATAAAAAGGATTAATTTAAGGCTTCAGTAACACTAAGAATAATGATATTGCAGATTATCTGTCCAAAACTCAATCTTAAATTTAGTTCAAAATGATCAAAAAGGTCTTAAACTGCAGCGTCTGATACCTGTAGACACCCTGAGACCAGGCCACCAAAAATAGTCCTGAAAACAAAACAAATCTATATCATGATTAAATATATACGGTGTTTCAAAAATATGGACCCAATTTCAATCTAGCATATTTCTAGATAGCAACATGGGACAATAACACAAAAGTTACAAATGGTTTAGTGAGTTCTCAAGTTTTATTAGCCATTTTATAAACGCTCTAAGTGCCCTCCACCTGCTGCATGAACAACATCGAGACAAAAGTTGAATTTGTCCCAAACGCCTCTCTGAGTGTCACCGCTGCCATGATTCTGTTTTTGAGGTCACCCAGATTAGACGCTAATGGTGGCACAAAAACACAGTCTGATCCCCACAAGAAAAAGTCACAGGGTATAATGTCTGGGGATCTTGGAGGCCAAGCATGTAGCACCAAGTCACTGGGTCCTGTGTGACCAATCGGGAGTGGCACCTAGTGGTAGTTTTTTAAAATTCTATGCCCCACCCTTTCATGTGGTAACTGCTTCATTCACTGGCAGTTTGTGGTTACAGAGATATGGTCATTTCAAATCGGGTCCATCTTTTTGAAACACCCTCTATTTATCAAGACAAAAAAATCTGAAAAATGTTACACCCCAAAAACGTTGCCTACAAGGACAGAATAAATTCCTGACCTGTGTGAACGGTGATGATCATGTCCACCACATACATGAGGTCTGACAGATAGTCCAGTGTGAGCCACACAGCCAGGTAATTCATAGCGATGGCGTGGAAGCATGTCCTGAGGGAGCATCAATAAGACGTGTGAAATGATGATTGGAGGATTACTAGCTGATATCAGTCCAGTCCCATGTTTTACCTCAAAATGATGATCACCCAGTTGTAGACGACAGGGAAGATCATGACCTGCAGCCACACGTAGTAAAACTGATCTGCTGGATCAACCACCCACTCTGTCCACCTGAAAAACAAAACGTGATGAGATGGACAGCGGATGTTCTTGGTTTTATGGCAAAATACAGTAAATGATGCAACCCTGGTTTCAAAAATGTTGAGCCACTGTGTAAAATGGCTCAGCAACTTTCCATCCATTTTCTATTCCTTAATCCTTGGAAGTGTTGGGGGGTGGGGGGTGCTGGAGCTATTCCAGCTGACTTGGTGAAGGCAGGGTACACCTTGGATGGGTCGCCAGTTCAGCACAGGGCGGCTCAACAATTTTGCAAACAGGATTATACTTTAGAATAAATAGACTATAAGTAAATGCAACCGTATTCAAATGACCTCAAGAACCACATATCATGTTGTTTTCATTATTTTTGTATGAAGGGTTTACTCACTTCACTTTTTCCTTCTGATTGGATGCACTGTCATGTTTTGCCCCATTGTTGTTGACTCCATCTTCTCGTTCCTCGTTCACTCTCTGCCTCCGATGCCACCTGAGCAGTCTCTGCCAATGATTAGTCCTAATACTAACGTTACCCACTATGTCCATTCTCCACAGTTATTCCTTAGACTCACACATTTTTCCACATGGGGATGTATTCTCCTAAAGTGCTCTGTGCTGTATCAGAATACCACCATCGTGAAGAATATTTTAGGTAAACTCAGTGACTTACATCAGCAACTTCCTTAGAAACACCTGAATCACCTGATGATGCAGGTCTCCATGGAAGGAAACCACAACAGGTGTCATGGATCCTTTGGGAATGTCTCTGCTCCCATAAGATGAACAAAGAGGTTGTCCTTTGCACATGTCACTGCTGAGATATTTTCTTTGTTATTTTCTTAATTTTTACTGATTTTCTGAAATATTCAATATACTTTTTTTTAACTAATAATAGACAGCAGTGTTTCTGGATCACGTTCACATATGGCGTCTTCTTTGTCTGTTTTTATTGCAGTGTCACCTGAGGGCCTGAAGATCGTGAGCTTCCGGTTTTGACCTTCGACCTTCCTCCTGATTCTCTGAATCTTTTGATGATATCACAGTATACACCACAGATGGCAGGCTCTTCAAAGTCTGAACAATTTTACATTGAGGAACATTTTTCTGAAATTGTTCCACAATTTTAAGACACACTTTGTTACAGATTGTTGAACCTCTGCCCATTTTTATACCTGAGAGGCTCTGCTTTTGTGAAATTCTCCTTTTGTACATGTATACAGTTTATGTTACTGACCTCTTACCGGTTAACCTAATTAGCTGTCAAATGCTCCTCCAGCTGTTTTTGATTTGTGCCAATTACTTTCCAGCATTTTGCTGCCCCTGTTTCAGCTTTTTTTTTTTTTTTTTTTTAGATGTGTTTCTTCCATCAAAAGGGGCTAATACACTGCCTGGCCCCAAACAAAAAAAACATCTCACACACTAATATTTTGTTGGTCTGACTTTAGCTTTGATTACATCACACATTTGCTGTGGCATTGTTTCAGTAAGTTTCGGCAATGTCACAACATTTATTTCCATCCAGAGCCGTACTGCTTTTTCGCCAAATCTTGTATTTATGATGGGAGTCAGACCACTGCTCAAAGCCTTCTCCAGCACATCCCAAAGATTCTCAATGGAGTTAAGGTCTGGACTCTGTGGAGGCCAATCCATTTGTGAAAATGATGTCTCATGCTCCCGGAACTACTCTTTCACAGTCTGACCTCATGAATCCTGGCATTGTCATTTTGGAATATGCCAGCATCATCAGGGAAGAAAAAATCCATTGATTGAATAACCTGGTCAATTAGTTTCTTCATGTCGTCAGCTGACCTCATTCTTTGGACACATAACCTTGATAAACCTAGACCTGACAAACTGCAGCAACCCCAGATCAGAGCACTGCCCCCACAGGCTTGTACAGTAGACACTATGCATGATGGGTGATCACTTCATCTGCCTGTCTTCTTACCCTGATGCCCCATCACTCTGGAACAGGGTAAATCTGGACTCATCAGACCACATGACCTTCTTCCATTGCTCCACTGCATCAGTTACAGTTAAATGTTTCCAGCTGAAACATAATCACCCATGTAGTAATTATCCAATGGGAGCCTCTTATCTATTTGCTTAGTTAAATCCATGTTGTGACTTTTTTTTGGCCAGGCAGTCTATGTTCCATGAAATGGTAAAATTTCTGTTTCAACATATGATACGTTGCTTATGTTTAACTGGGAATAAAAAATGGTTTTATGAAATTTGCAAATCATTGCATTCTGTTTCTAGTTGCATTTTAGTCAATTTTTTTTTGAATTGGGGATTTATTCTTCATTTTATTTATTATTTTTGTTCATCTTTAAAAATGAACAAAATAATCAACATAATGAGTATTCATTTTCTTGATTATTTTTGTTCATTTTCTTGATAATTTTGGTCACTTTTCCTACTTTCTTGATTATTGCTGTTCATCTTTTCTTATTTTCTTGATTATTATAATCATTTTTGGTTATTTCGCTCATTTCTGCTAATTTTCTTGATTACTTTGTTCACTTCTACTCATTTTCTTGATAATTTTGGTCACTTTTATTCATTTTCTGGATTATTTTGTCCTCCAATTTGCAAATAAAATCTACACCCTTGGATCTCTGGGGTATTTTGAAGTGAAATGTACACATCCTGGTGCAAATTACATTAGAGTGTTACAGTATGTGTTCTTTAAATGTTGACAACACTGATCATATCGAATGAAGGTTTATCTATTTTGAGGCAATGTGGGTAAAAGAAAACCCAATTTACTGATTTGTTGTACAGTAACTTGGGCTGTCAAACGATTAAAGTTTTTAATCTGATTAATCACAGTGTCAGTGTGGATTAATTTCAATTAATCACGATTAACACCCATTCGTTATTAATCTTAATTAGTCACAATTAATACCCATTAGTTGTTTTTCATTTTTTGGGAGCAAAAACGCTTATGATGGAAGGTGATATAGACACTTGACAAAAATTACTTATTTTACTTTAAAATGTATATTTTTTTCCGAATTCAAACTTGTGCAACTAAAGGAAATTACACCTGCTTTGTAGAACTTGACAGAACCTCCAATGTTCTGCTGAAATGTTTTTGCTTTTTTACACTTGGTTCATTGTTTTCATCAGTAACTAATGCAATTTGTTTCAAAATGTGTAAAGACGTATACTTATATTAAAATTGACTCTGAAGCAGTAAATACTAAAGAAGTTGGCAGTGACGTGGGTCAAATGTAACATAAGATTTCATCACGTTGTCCTTGATATATGAGCTATTGTGCGTTAATCGCGTTAACAATTTGAATCTAATTAATCATCAATTAACGTGTTAATTTTGACAGCCCTTGCTATAACACATTACTATCGTTCTACTTCAGGACAAGTGTGTCCTCTGTGTGTCAAACCATCACAATGAGTCCGTTCTAAGCGGGTGTCACCTGGGTTTCCCATTGCTCCCATTAGTTCTCTATCGGCTTGAGTACACCGTGTCCTCTCCCGGTTTGGTGTGACATGTCGCCACAGCGTTTGCTCTTGGATTTGTCCACTTGGAATCCTTCTGGCTCAGTGACCGCGGACCGGAGCTGCGTCGCTGTGGGTGTGAGTCACAGGAGCCGTGTGGGAGGAGTCACAGTAAGATGGCTGCGGGAAAGGGGAGAGTGTTTGAAAAATCACCAAATGGGATGTTTATGTGTCGCTTACAGGATGCACAGCAGCCCGCGTGAAGGAGCGGTTCGCGTCTTAGCGTCGCCGCGTCGGTATGGAGTAGCTGGTCAGTTGTCCTGCGGTTATTTGCGAGCTGTTCACCCGTGTGTGCGCTGACATTGTGGAATTCATTAACGCTAGCTAACTCGTCGTTAGCTGCCAACCAGCGCTAACTTACTAGCAGCCAGCTAGCAGGTATCAGCGGAGACCAACACCGAGCGGCGGCGGGGAAGGTGAAACAGATACACACGGTGAGCAACGGTGACCTACACTATTCACTAACCGCACTTTAACGAGACAAATAAGATACACCTATGGGTAACATTTCTAAGCTAGCTAATTATCTTTGCACCAACTAGCCCGCTACATCATCTTGAACTGAAGTGAACGGTTGTTTTTCTTTCGGGTGGACGTTGCCACTTTATCGCCCGGTTTATACGACACCTCTGGCGGACATGACTCGAGTGAAACGAATCGTGTGGCGTGTGAACTCCCGAGCGAGGTGTGCTAACCTGGCTGACCTGGGCACTTACTGACTGTTGACCGAGCGCGATGCCATCTGTGAACTTTTGCAGCTTTAAATGAACGAGTGCAAGTGAGTCTCTGACTAGTTTGATTTACTAATGTCAAGTATTCCTCCACGCTGTCTAATGTACGTCAAAATGTAAACACATTAGTCAGCCCTCATGATAAAAAAACACTTAGCACACACTTAATTGAGCAGAAATCCTAATGGATGATAGTGAAGACAAGTGCATGGCCAGGCTGTTTTCTTTTTTTAATAGATCACATGTAGATTACTTTCCATCTTGCACCTTCCAGTAACATTGTTTTTTCCACTGTTCTGCATCAGTGTTGTTCACCTGGAACACACTTTTTGGTATTTGATGGAGATTCATTTGTGAGGTTAAGTTAAATATAGTATGCTGCGTCAACCATTATGCGAGACAGTTCAAATTGATGGTTTCGGAGGCTGGTAGGTGTAGTAAACTGGTCTTTTTTTTTTCCCTGGGACAGGCCTCATAAGAGCCAGTTTCATCATAATGTTTGATGGTTTTGGTGGCTGCACTGGAAGACACATTCAAAGTTGAGATTTGATGTGTTGATTGTCTTTTTTCGTTACTTAACGGAGTGTTTCTTGCCAGAGTTTGTACAGTAGTTGTAGTGGCACTAATTGGGCTATTGATTCTGTATCCACCATTCCTCTGTACAAAAAAAAAATGACGGTCTGAAGCACATTTGAAGGCAAGAAATGACACAGATTAACTCTTCTCAAGACACACCTGTGAAAGGAAAAATGCTCCTGGTGACTATCTTGTGAATCTGATGAGAGAATGCCGTGAGTGTGCAAAACTAAATATGGCTACTTTGGAAAATATGAAAAATATAGGAAAACACTGAAAGAGAAGGTGTGTCCAAAGTTTCGACAGGTAGAGTATTAAAAAAACAGTTTAGTGCCAAATCAGTGGGGTATACCTCCAGAAATAATTAACTGATATTTATCACATATTTGTGTAGGTATTAGGTGATACTTTAACATGTAATAAGAGAAATTTCCCAGAAAATGTTTTCAGTGAAGATTTGGTACAAAAGGTGCCTGGTAACCCAGATACCTAAAAACTACACAATTTTATTTTATTTTTTTGTGTGTGTGTGTGTGTGTCATATGCAAAGTTCCAAATTTAAAAATGTCATTAAAATAGGCATGGTATGATTGACATACTAAAGTATAATCACACTTGATTTTGAAGCAAAATGTAAACTTGAGTATTTATTCTAAATCAATTCTGGTAGCATGAACACCGACTGGTTGGTAAACCGCATACAGTTTTACTGAAAAAGAAGGTTCAATCCAAGATTATCAAGGCAAACTAAAGTTTATTATCCTATATAATATAACTAAGATATTCACATTAATGTCACACAGTATTTGACTTTATGAATAACAATCGGCATCTTTGGCAACTTAGTTTTTTGAGTTAGATATTTGCCTTCCCTCGATTTGGCCCATATGTTGAAATATTTAAAATATAGAGTGGTATTGTATTGAAAAAAATCAGTATAATTTTGGACCACTTTACCATCATACAAGTACAAAATGTGAAAAAAAAATCATCTAAATGTGCAGCAATGTAAAAAACAAAACTTGCCAAAGAGCACCTGAGACCATGTGTAATCATTAAAGAAGAGGACATTTAGGTGATTCTGATGCTATAAAAATGCATTTGGCTGAATCCTGCATGCATTTAAAATTAGGCATCCGACAGCTCCCGGCTTTCTTTAGATAACTGAGATGAAACAGATAACTGAGGAAGTTGAAATGTGAGGAATGTTGTGAGGACAGAGTTTACAGAGAGGTTATAGTTCTGGTCTTTGTCACACCTGTGCACATCTGGACAATTGCTGTTCAAAGCAGGTGTTAACATCAGTGTGAGTCGTCACAGACCTGTTCAGCTGGGGTGTTCCTCTCACACTGAGTCAAAATGAACCTCTGAAAGCCTTTCATGACCTACTCATGATTCAATATGGCTTGTTTAATCACTATCCTTTGACAAACTCTGTCTTTAGAAAGGCAGCCTCCCTTTAGGCTGAAAGTCGAACTTTGAACCTATATAATTAGAGTTTTTATGGTGCTGAAGCCTGTGACCTGAAAACAAAAGACATCTCGTATTTCCCTGTATGGTGAACCTTGAATCAGCTCAGTCCTATGTTAGTTTAGTCCAAAAGTCTGCTTTTATATACCTGCAATTAGAGTTTATTACAGGCAGCCGTTATTTCTAGTCAGGATATTGTAACGCTGCCATTCCCCTGCTTTCACTCTTGTTGGATTCCTTTTTTTGCTTCCATGTATTGTGTGATTCATTTAAATGAATGTTTGTCTCGGCAACGTGACTATCATTAACTTTGACAAACCTGCTGAGCACCAGTGAATCATTTAAAAAAGTATTCTGTTGCAGCTGCTTGTGTGTGGATTGTGGAAACACACTCAGTGGGAAATTCAATAAAGAAAGGCACACTATGTTATCGATTTAGGAAAGTTGAGCCAAGAGTCATTAAATCTGTTTCTTGTGTCCAACCCAAGTCTGAGTCATGTGACTTTTATCTTTGTTATGTAGCCTCAAGTAATAACAAATGCTTGCATAACCGTTTTAAAATTGACCAGACTGCTCTTGTCTCAACACAGGAGACACTGAACCTGTTCAGCCGCGTCAAAAAGCTGTCATTAATGACATTTAGCCGCTTGGAAAAGAGGCGGGCAACAAGGGCTGGGGTCCTGCTCGTTTCCCTACCCATTGTCTCTGCCCCACCCGCCGTATCTTCCAGCTTTTGACTGACTGAACTCACCTGATCCAGGTAATAAACAGTGGGTAAACCTGTAATTGTCCACCCCTGACTTAGAAAGTCAAAGTAAAGCATTACAGACACTGAACCTACGTGCTCCATTTAGCAAAACCTTTGACCTGGACTTCAAAGTAAAAACTTTCTCCAGCATAAATCTAATTTAAAAGCGGCATTTATTTTATTCTGGAGTGAAAATAAATATTGGTTGAGAATTTACTGGTGGGTTGAGTTGTGAGTTTTTTTCTTATTCCATAACAGACATGTGGAAAAGATGACTCTACAAACAAGCAGTGAGTAGAATCAAAAAAAGAGAAAGAAATATTAATAAATGTTCCAGTAATAGAACTTTTTTTTCCCATCTGTGTGAATTTTAACTTGATACACTAAACAATAATTTTTAAATGTTGAAAACTGACTTTTAGCAATAACCATTCCCTGTGTCTCCATCTACTTTCATTTGTTATGTCTTGCATAACCTTTTTACCACATCAACATGTATTTTTCTTTCCTGCATACGTTTTGCCCCTGTGTTTTTTGGCTTCAATTTGCAGTTATTGGAATTTAGAGCATTGGCGCCATCAGCAGAGAACGCTTTTTCATTTGGCACAACTTCCATAATAACCAATGTCAGTTAATCTAGTTTGAAAAAAGCAGTCCGACTTGTTGAGCTCTTCTTTTCACTTTTCTCTGAGTGGTAGAGAAATCTTGTTTTCACCTTTAGGTGCTGTGTAAAAACATTTAGACTTATAATGGAAGGAAAAACCCTGTTTAATTCAGTTCCATACACTTGAATCTGCATTTTTGTTGTCTTGTATTACCTGGAGCAAAGGCTTTTGACAGAACAATAATTATCATAGTTGCGGTATATTTTTATGTTGTGATGACTATATTTATTGTCAGACATTTTTCTTTTCTCTTTGGATACTATTGAGATTCTCATCTAAAGTCACAGGTTGTTTGAATGATTTGGTTTACTAATATTTCTGATATTTTTTTTCCACTGACTAACTGTTGAATTGAAGAGTTGGAGCTGTACAGTATGCAATGTCTATGTCCTTCTGCCTCTCTTTCAGGTCATGGGACCTAACTTTAAAAAAAACAAAAAAACAAAATTACATCGCTTCTGATAACGAGCGCTAGATAATTTATCTCAACTGAATTCTGTCACCCTTTTACACATTTGATATTTGTCAATTTGAAAGACAATACGAGTCTAGGAAGTTGCAGTTTCTCGCACAGTGTGAAATATCTTAGTTTTGTATGAAATGGCTCAGTGGGCTTCATTTCCCTCCTCACGCGATGCACATCACTACAGCAACCATCCGTTTCCTCTGTAAATTTAACCTTGTCCTTGGAGAATGAAGTATTTAAACAGTTAAAATCATTCCAGGGCTGTTCGTGTTGCGCTGCAGAGTCTTCAGCAACCCTGACTAGATTATGGAGAGACCAAATTGTAACAATGTCACGTATGTGACTTCCTGTTTCTCGTCTTCCACAGTCATATACAGTATCTCAACAGTCTTACCACAATCTGCATTTTTTTTTTTCTGGTGAGGTCATCTTTTAAATTGAATTGTATTCAGAAAATTGTCGTTTGCTCACCATCGACAGTAATGCAATTTTTTTTTTTTCTAACCCTAGGTGCAGGGGGGATTGAGGTTCTATAACACATTCTGAGATAATTCATATCCAGTTTTGAGCATATTAAAAACAGTGTCCGGCAGGGATGTGCACAACTAATTGATTAATCAATTAGTCAGAATCATGCACATAGCCGGCTGCTTTTTTTAAGAGTCGACTCTCACCAGAACATGCGGATATGCTTGTTTTTCTGTTTATGAATTAATAGGTGCATATATGTTTGTTCAAGAGAAAACAACAGTCACTGTTAGTTCAGGTAACACTCTGTTTGATTTTGTTATTAAGTTAAACACTGAAACGACACTTTAAATGTTTCCTTTTTTTGCACAATAAATGCTTATATGATATATTTTTCAAACCTTTGTTTCAATGTGCAGTAAAATTTAACTCATGAGTTTAGCATTTGATTTAAAATTGTATTTAAAACATGTTAAGTTTGACATGTGTTCAAAAAAGATTATTTTTGGTCCAGCTACTCCTTGATGGTTGGGTTTTTATTTATTTGGGTTTGGGTGGAGGGCACACGTTAATGATTAAGAATCCACTGACACATCAATAATCTTTTTTAATTGGCCGGATTAGTCACCCTCAGGAAGCACTTAAATTGCCCTTCCGTAATGTGCATCTTTTTCTGTGTGATTCCAGATGAACATAATGATGTGCATGCTTTGTTGTTTGTCCACATAGTGCCGAGTAGCCGTCCTGACTGGCTATGGAGTGGAGTTGGCTTCAGACTGGATGACAGGGTCTACAGGGAAGACCGGGTCTCTCACTTTCTAGAGCAGCAGTGGTCTTGTGGACGTGCACTTCCTGCTGCTCAGCCAGCCTCCTCCCCTCCTCTCCTCCTCCTCTTCCTCCTCCAATCTGCACCTTTTTTTTTTTCCTTTTCTTCACCTTTTAATTTCTGTGTCTCTTCTGGTGCTCCCGGACTCTTGACGTTTCAACAAGGGCTCCTTTTCTTATCTTTAACTTCTCAACCTGTCTCTTGTGGGGTTCGCAATGAGCTGGCTGAGCAGGCTGAACCCACGGGGTCCTGGGAGTCGTCCGGGTCGGAGCGCTGCCCCCTCCAGCCCCTGCACCGCTGACCCGGAGACCTGCCTGATGGTGTTTCAGAACCACTGGAGACAGGTAGGCTGCAAGTAGTTTACAGAGCAAAGGGCATTTTTCAGACATCTCGATATATTGTTACTTTTCTGTTTTGTTGAAAACTGAGGAATTTCTTCATCACCTGAAGGCCATCCAAATGTGTAACATGTTAACACAAACGATAGGAATATCAACTCGACAAACAGAACTTCCCTTTAACCTCCTTCTTGAATGAGATCAATACATTATTCAATTCAAGTTTATTTCTATAGCGCCAAGGGCAACGGGGGAGGAAAAACTTCATTAAGGTACTCTGATTATAGTGTCCTAGAGCTGGATGAAATGGTTAAAATGAAGTTTTTTTTTCTGTGTTATTGATAATTAACTACAGGAACTCGAGTCAGAGTGCCAGGTTTTTAACAGAGCATTTCAAAGCTGTTAGTTATGCCCTGCTTTGACAACAAGTCGACAGGTGACATAGTGTTGGGGTCCGTCTGTCCTTCCGTTTGGTGCCATATCTTCTACAGTTTCCATCTGATTTGGATAAAATTTATGCAGAGTGGCCCACAACAGCATTCTCTTGGGGTACCTTCTTTTATTTTGGCAATAATTTTGCATTTTGCCCAAAAACTTAGAACAATTGGAAAAATGACATTCCAGAGGCATAAATCCTATAGTGATCTTTTATACAATTTTGCACTATTATGCAGAAAAAAAGTCTGAGGGTATCTCCTACCATATAAGGTCATTTTGGGCCACATTGGGCAGAAAAACTCCTTAAGGATTTTCCTCAGATGTTGACACAACATTGCATGGTGTGCTGTACAATTTTGCATAGTATTGCAGTATAACATTTTGCACAGGGTTCCTTTACTGATTGTGGCCATATTTGGTCCATTCTGGGCCCAAAGACCTGCATCAGAATGTCTGATTTCAAGAAAAGTTTGCACAATGGTTCAAAATTTCCACAGGGTACATTTTTTGATTTTGACCATATTTGGTGATTTTGACCATATTTGGTAATTTTGGGTTGGTCTGGAGCATTATATTCATGAACATGTTGCCATTCATTGAACATTTGTTACATAATAATTAGAGCGTATATGACCTAGTTATTTTTACTTTTATATTAGCAGTTGATCTTCCATGACATGAAGTTGATCCCCCTTTAAAATTTGTGGGGGTGACGGAGGATATTGCTAACTACGTTTGCTTGTTTAATTTAGAAACAGTTATTTTTAGTTACAAGCAAAACCAGAATTCCTTGAGGAAAACAAAAATGACCAGGGTCCAAATTATTATAAATAGAAGAACTGACCTTTTTATTTAGACATACAGGTAGCACACAGAACTACTCTTTGACTGAGTAATGGTCTTAAGTGTGAACTGAAATTAAAGGTGATAGACAAGATTGTGACCCCTTGGTCAGTAGTTGTTATCCTCACTATATTATACTGGTTGCCAGGAAAAGACAAACATCAAATTACAGACTATTCTACAGCCTCAGTTCTTTGGAGATTTGGCAAACCGGCACAACATGTCAATTAAGGACTCTTGTGGTACAGAGCCCAGTGAATTTAACAGTACACTCTGATGCGCACATCCTTTAAGCATTTTTTAAGTATCGTGTAAATGGATGCCATGCAAGTGCTAGTTATCATAGGTTAGCTTACCTTTCCTGAAGAAAATTGGTGACCTTTAGAGTGGCTTTTCAGCCCTTTTTAGATTCTTCAGCTCACACCAGCGATCCAAAGCAGAACCATTATGTATTCATGTCTTGCTCCTTTGTTTATTGTGTTGTATTTGAGAAGAATAGTAGAACAAACATTTGCCTTCAGACTCGTGTCTCTGCTGGATACACAGTGTCTGGAAATCCCTGATGATGTCACCAACCTAGTGATGCTATTGGCTGCAGCATCCTTACTGGCCAAAAATACAGGGTTCCCACACACCCTGGAAAACATGGAAAATGAGAAAACAGTCAAATGTCCCAGAAAACCTTAAGTTCTCTTAGAAAATTATTTCTGCCTTATGAGGAAGCACAAATGAGTTAAAAGTTGTGTACATGTACACGACTGGTCAAAAGTTATAGAACACACCGATTCTTCCAGTTTTTTCAATCAATCAATCAATCAATCAAACTTTATTTATATAGCACCAATCATAATCTCTAGATTATTTCTAGGCGCT